>ML780273.1:91948-112383 GCA_009831015.1 Picea engelmannii
TGTATTTATTTACTTTTGGAAATTAACAATATTCGTTAATGAGCATGGTATTGCCATGACAGGTTGAGTATGTTGTCTTCGACGGTGAACATTACTTCGACTTCGACATTTCATGAGTATGCATTCACAAGGTTCCTTCTTCAGGTATAACTTATTTTGTCCATGTCTTATTTCTCAATTCATATCCAAATATTACTTGTGATTATAACAATTTGTCCCTTAATTATTTCTCATTGACTATTATGTATATTCACTAACTTCCAGGTATAACATACCTGTTTAACTCAATGGATTATGTTCTTCCATTATAATTCTCCCAACCAATTTATAGGCTACTATACTACGAAATGATGAAGCCTACTCCTAGGCATTTATTTAACAAGTTATAAGATTGACCCATATTATATGTTTGTCTCTTAACTATAGTGAAACTGATATATATATATATATATATATATATATGTTAAATTTGGCAGCATCGACAATCATTCTCCAATGAGAGGCCATATGGGCCACCTTGAGGCTAGCTAGGAAGATTTGGAGAATCAAATAGTCTTGTGAGGTATTGACAAAATCCAGGGAAACGTACAACCTCTATGAGTCAAACCAAAATTCAGGATGAATGAGATTCTATGTGAGTCTAATGCAAAATTTAGGGGGAACGTACAACCTCTATGAGCATAGACAGTCTAGTGAAAAAGTCAGGGGGAACACACAACCACTATGAACATAGACAAACTAGTGAAAAAGTCAGGGAGAACATACAACCTCTGTGATCCTAGTCGAACCTTGTGAGCCATGAGAAAAAGTCAAGACATCTAGCAAAAGTTAGGTCGAATAAAAAAATCCTATGAGCTAGAAACAAATGATATTCCTAATATTGCAAATGATGTAATTGTATTGATATAGTGTGTTGGCACATGTAAACATTATCCACTATGAAGAGAATTTTGAATTGCCTTTTCAAGAGTTGTAACTAAAGTCTTCAGTCTAGTTCTATGTTAGAACTAAAGTATAATGTTGAGTTGCAACTAAAGTCTTGAGTCTAGTTCTATTTTAGAACTAAAGTGTAATGTTGAGTTGCAACTAAAGTCTTGGGTCTAGTTCTATTTTAGAACTAAAGTGTAATGTTGAGTTGCAACTAACATCTTAAGTCTAGTTCTAAGTTTGAATTGAAGCATGTCAGTCTCAAGTCTAGTTTTAAGTTCGAACTAAAGTATAGTGTTGAGCTGTAACCAATCTCAAGTCTAGTTCTAAGTTTGAACTAAAGTGTAAAGCTGAGTTGTAACCAATCTCAAGTCTAGTTTGAAGTTCGAACTAAAGCATGAAGCTGAGTTATGTGTAATGCATGCAATCATGTTACTATTTCGAGCTTCCCCTCTTCCCCTCTTCAACCTATATAAGAAGAGGTTGAACCCTCTCTTCAATACAGTTCTGCAACATAGTTTTCATATGTAGGTTGAGGGTGAAGTAATAGAGGAGCACATCAGTGATAAAGAGGCAGCATATCATAGGTGTATTTCAGCAAGGTCTTGTAAGTCTTTGTCAGGTCAGAGTCATCTTGAAAATCTCTTTGAGAGCAGAACATTCGTGGTGGATAATTGTAAGAGATATTACATTATTAATGCAATAAAGGAATATTGTTTGTTGGGGTTTTTCTCCCTGTACAGGGTTTCCCCAAGGTATATGTGTTGTTGATATGCATGTTTACTTATCTACATAATTATTGCTATTTGATTATGATTTGGAATTGTTGAAGTGTATTAAGATGAAATCAAAGTATTGAAGAAAATAAAAGAATTAATCTTCATAAGAAATCAAGCTCATAATTTAACATGGTATTAGAGCTTAGGGTGTGTTAAACATGTTGAAGTGAAGCATCAGGTACACACAGATCCAAGCAATCTTGATTGATTTTCCAGTGTGAGGACCATGGCATCCTCCATTTCAGTCAGGGCTGAAGATAGGCTCGAAGGAACTACCAACTTTAATGTCTGGAAGCTCCGTATAACAAATATATTGCAAGAGCATGATCTTGAGAAGTATGTGACCATAGTGGTAGAGGAACCAACGAATAATGCAGGAAGAACAACCTTTAGGAAGAGTCAAGCAAAGGCCAAGTGAAACATCTTTGACTCAGTCGAAAATAGTATAATGCCTGCAATGACTTTGTTGATGACTTCCAAGGACTGTATGGATACCTTGGTGAATCTATATGAGAAACAAGCTCCAAGTCAGAAGAGGACACTTAGGCATAAGCTTAAGTATTTAAAGATGGGGAAAGGTGAATCAGTGGCATCTTTCTGTTCCAAGATAGCTCAGATCAGAGATTAGCTTTTGGTCACAGGGGTGACAGTGGATGATGATGATTTAGTGCAGACCATTTTTTACGGTCTTCCTTCTTCATGGGAGACCTTCTTATCCAGTGTAAGTGGGAGAGAGATTCAACCCACGTTTGTGAGGTTATGGCATGATTGCCTCCAGGAGGAGAGTCACACAACTACCAGGAGTGAGCCAACGAAAGAAGAGCACTCAACTTTAGCATCAAGATTCAAGGGAAAGAAGAAAGGCACTTTCTAGAAAGGATCTCAGTGGAAGACAAACACCAAAGGTACATTCAATGGAAATAATATTGATACATCTAAGATTAAATTCTTTAGTTGTAATAAGTTGGGTCATTTTTCTAAATATTGTTTCTTTAGAAAGAAATATCCTAGGAAAGGGAACATCATGCCTCAACTGATGAGGATGATGAATCCAAAAGAAATCGGAAAAGTCCTTATAATGAGAAAGAAAATAGGAAAGAATATTATTTGGTTTCTTCCTTATCCAATTCAGTTTTTACGGGGTCGAAAACTTGGTTAGTAGATAGTGGTGCATCAAATCACATGACAGGGTACAAGGATATCTTCTCAGATTTTGAAACAAAATCTTTTGCAGAGCAGGTCGAGATTAGGGATGAAAAATGTTACAAGATAGGGGGAGTAGTCTCTATCTCCTTTAGATTTGAATTTGGGGCTAGACTTCATGTTGATGAAGTATTATATGTTCCAGGGCTCAAGAAGAATATACTATTAGTTGCAACCCTTGAGAACAAAGGATATTGGGTGATATTCAAGCACGGGAAGGAACTACTATGGGCTAAAGGTAGCCACTTAAGTACAACAAAACCCATTGGAACTCGCAATGGATTACTGTATGTTGTGCTAGGACAGTCAGTTCAGGCATTGGCTCATGATGCGACTAGCTCCAGGGAGTTGTGGCATAGAAGACTTGGACATATTCATTACAAATCTCTTCCAGATATACTGAACATGGTATGTGGCATGCCCTCTATTTCTCTTAGTAAAAATGAAATTTGTAAGGGATGAATGCTAGGTAAAAATATAAAGAAATCATTTCCTAGTAGTGACAATAGAGCTCAGGGCATATTAGATCTAGTTCATTCTAATGTATGTGGTCCCATGTCATCTCCCTCACTCAATGGTTGTTATTATTATGTCATTTTTATTGATGATTACTCAAGAAAATGTTGGGTATATTTTCTTAAAGCTAAAAGTGACACATTTGATAAATTCAAAGAGTATAAAGAATTTATTGAAAAGAAGATAGGGAAACACATAAGAATCCTTAGAACAGACAATGGAAGAGAGTTTGAATCTCTTAAGTTTGAGGATTTCTGCAAGTCAGCAGGAATCAAGAGATAGTTGACCATGCCATATAACCCTCAGCAAAATGGTGTTGCTGAGAGGAAAAACAAGACTATTTGTGAGAAGAGAAAGAAATGATGTTTGACCAGGATCTGCCAAATTCTTTATGGGAAAAAGCTACCTCCACTGCTGTGTATATTTAGAATAGGTGTCCACATACTATTTTGAAGGATAAGACTCCTGAAGAAGTATTATCAGGGATCAAACCTGAAGTAGGGAATCTAAGGATATTTGGATTTCTTGTGTATATTCATGTCCCTAAGGAAAAGAGGACAAAGATGGAACCCTCAGGCAAGAAAGGGGTTTTTGTGGGGTACAGTGAGAACTCCAATGATTACAAGATTTATGTACCAGGTCAGAGCCAACAGATGTAAGCATATATGTGACTTTCCATGAGGAATCCGCATTTAAGAAATCTAGAGAGCTTCAACAGGATTCAGAAGTAGTTCAATCAGCTTCACCCTCTTCTGAAAATGAAGAGTCATATGATCAGAGGGAGGAACCTCGTGAAGGGACAAGTAATGAGCCCCTAGAACCTGTTGAAGTGCTATAAAGAACTCTTGAATAACCTCCAGGCAAAAGGAAACCATGGTGATTTAAATAAATAGTGTGGGAAGCAGAAAGGATAGTCGCTCCCAAAGGAACTTTCAGGGAAAGGAAGAGACCTCATAGGTTTGGAGGCTATGTTTCACTGATGATAAGAATTAGTGATGTCGAACCTTCTTCATTTGAAGAAGAAGATAGATTACAAGTATGGAAGGATGCCATGCTTGAGGAATACAAGTCTATTATAAAGAACAATGTTTGGGACATTGTGCCAAGGACAAAAGACAAATCATTAGTTTCTTCCAAATGGATCTATAAGATCAAACATGCAACTGATGGAAGTGTGGAAAAGTTCAAAGCGAGATTTGTAGCTAGAGGCTTCACTCAGAAAGAAGGAATCGACTACGAAGAGACTTTTTCTCTTGTAGCTAGGTATACCTCCATTCGATCTATTATTTCTTTAGCTTTCGTGCTTGGTTGGAAGCTACATCAGATGGATGTAAAAACAACATTCTTGAATGGAAAGATTGAACAAGAGGTATTTGTGGAACAACCCGATGGTTTTATACTGCATAACAAATGAACTCATGTATGAAAGCTAAGGAAGGCCTTTTATGGTCTTAAGCAGACTCCTAGAGTTTGGTATGACAGGATTGATGGCTTTCTTAAAATCCTGGGCTTTCAAAAAAGTGATGCTAATGCAAATCTATACTTCAAGGTAAGAGGTAACCAACCTATTATTCTAATCTTGTATGTTGATGATCTCTTTATAACAAGAGATGAAGGGTTAATAGCCTGGTGTAAGAGGGAGATAACCTCAGAATTCGAGATGAAATACTTAGGCTTGATGCATTACTTCCTAGGATTGGAAGTGTGGCAAAGACAGGGCGAGATATTTTTGGCACAAGGAAAATACATAGTGGATGTACTAAAGAGGTTTGGTATGATGGATTGCAAATCCATGTCTACTCCGATGATTACCAACTTGAGGAAGATGCATGATTCTGATACATGTTCATATTTGGTGGATCCCACCATGTATAGGCAGCTGATTGGATCATTGATGTACATGATCCACACTAGGCCAGATATATGCTATGCAATGATTGCAATGAGTCCATTCATGACTGGACCAAGACACAGACATGGGGTGGCAGCAAAGCACATCTTGAGATATCTCAGAGGGACCATTACTTATCGTCTAAGATATACATCCAGTGGTGGTTTATTTCTGCATGGGTACGCAGATGTTGACTGGGCAAGAAGCCCAGTGGATCAAAAGAGTAATTCCGGATACTGCTTCAGTTTAGGATCCGCTATGATCTCCTGGTCAAGTCGAAAGCAGGGATCCATTGCACAAAGTACAACAAAGGTTGAGTACATTGCAACAAGTGATGCTAGCAAGGAAGCAATATGGCTCAACAAATTGGTTTCTGGGTTGTTTGGTGACAATCTCGAGATGATGATGGTTCACTGTGATAATAAAAGTTGCATAAAATTGACAAAGAAACCAGTATTTCATGACAGGTCAAAACATATTGACATGAGGTACCACTACATCTGAGTCTTGGTCCAAAGAAAAACTGTAAAGTTATAGTACATAGCCATGAGCAAGCAGGTAGATGATATCCTGACCAAGCCTCTGACCTCGAGACAGTGTGTGTATCTAAGAGGCAAGCTTGGTGTGGCTGATAATGAATTCCTCGCTGAGAGGGAGTGTTAAATTTCGCAGCATCGACAGTCATTCTCCAATGAGAGGCCATATGGGCCACCCTAAGGCTAGCCAGTGACATTTGGAGAATCAACCAATCTTGTGAGGTATTGACAAAAGCCAGGGGGAATGTACAACCTCTGTGAGTCTAATGCAAAATTTAGGGGGAACGTACAACCTCTATGAGCATAGAAAATCTAGTGCAAAAGTCAGGGGTAATGTACAACCTCTATGAGCATAGACAAACTAGTGAAAAAGTCAGGGGGAACATACAACCTCTATGAGCCTAGTCAAACCTTGTGAGCCATGAGAAAAAGTCAAGGCTTCTAGCAAAAGTTAGGTTGAATATAAAATTCCTATGAGCTAGAAACAAACGATATTCCTAATATTCCAAATGATGTAATTGTATTGATCTAGTGCGTTGGCATGTGTAAACATTATCCACCATGAAGAGAATTTTGAATTGTTTTGTCAAGAATTGTAAGTAAAGTCTTGAGTCTAGTTCTATGTTAGAACTAAAGTGTAATGTTGAGTTGCAACTAAAATCTTGAGTCTAGTTCTATTTTAGTAATGCTGAGTTGCAACTAAAGTCTTGAGTCTAGTTCTATTTTAGAACTAAAATGTAATGTTGAGTTGCAACTAAAGTCTTGAGTCTAGTTCTATTTTAGAACTAAAGTGTAATGTTGAGTTAAAACTAAAGTCTTAAGTCTAGTTCTAAGTTCGAACTAAAGCATGTCAGTCTCAAGTCTAGTTCTAAGTTCAAATAAAGTATAATACTGAGTTGTAACCAATCTCAAGTCTAGTTCTAAGTTCGAACTAAAGTGTAAATATGAGAACCAATCTCAAGTCTAGTTCTAAGTTCAAACTAAAGTATGAAGCTGATTTATGTTTAATGCATGCAATCAGGTTACTATTTCAAGCTTCCCCTCTTCCCCTCTTCATCCTATATAACAAAAGGTCGAACCCTCTCTTCAATACAGTTCTGCAGCATAGTTTTCATATGTAGGTTGAGGGTGAGGTAATGGAGGAGCACATCAGTGATAAAGAGGCAGCATATCAGATGTGTATTTCAGCAAGGTCTTGTAAGTCTTTGTCAAGTCAGAGTCATCTTGGCAAGCTCTTTGAGAGAAGAACATTCATTGTGGATATTTGCAAGAGATCTTACATTATTAATGCAATAAATGAATATTGTTTATTGGGGTTTTTCTCCCTGTACAGGGTTTCCCTAGGGTATATGTGTTGTTGATATGCATGTTTACTTATCTACATAATTATTTCTATTCGATTATGATTTGGAATGGTTGAAGTGTATTAAGCTGAAATCAAAGTATTGAAGAAAATAAAAGAATTAATTTGCATAAGAAATCAAGCTCATAATTTAACAATATATGCTTAAACCTATGAACTTCGTTAATACCTAAACACCCATACTATACCGTAAGCATGAAGTTTATAATGAAATTGTGGAAATGTATTGACTCATACTCTATGCATTTGATGTGTTGATGCAAGTTACATGTCACAATCAGATGATTCAACCTCTCATCTATTTGACATCATATATGAGATATCCTACCTACCTAGCTTCACAGTTATGGTTTGATTAGGTGACCTACCTGTCATGCATACAGTAGAAATCATTGTTTCAAAAACGTTAGTCATTAATAAGACTTCCAGTGAAGTCCAATGAATACTTCCACATACTAAGACTCATAACTCTCACTGATAGTACCTTGTCCTTCAATACTTTTTCTCATTGATATGACTTGGCTATTGTTTCATTCACCAACTCATTTTTATGAGAGGTTATGGAGGAAGAGCCCCACACTTTCTCTCAACCACTAGGGTTTTGGTTAACATAGTCATGTTGTTTAAGTTTGGAAGCATTTACCGCTAGTGCATTTATTTGCGATAAGCTATGGTAAGCTATGTTCCAAGATTTTATTGTATTCAATATAAAGTTAACAGTTTTTTTTCCTTTGCACTAGAATGTTTTCTTATGGTTTATGATTGTTTTACTATAGGTTATGGAAGATATAAACGGATGGAAGGGCCAGCTGAGGCCTACTCCAACGAAGTCCAGGTAATGAGCTCTTATCCATGTTATGTGTGGTAGCTCTTATTACAACTTCCATTGTGGTTAAAACCCAAGTTCTTTGACCCTATACTCATATTCATCTCTGTTTGTTTCAATACGTACTTGAATTGCAAAGATCATTCAAGGTCGAGTCTCTTTACATGAATACTAAAATTTACCCAAAAAGATGTTGTAGATAATCCTGGGTATCGGTTATAGTGTTCTTGTTTACAAAAAAAAATGTGACAACCCCTATACCCAGGTAACACATGCTTGTTAACTTTTATATTTATAGAGCTTCCCTATCTTTTGCATTCAAACACATTACTGACAAGTTTTTTCCTTATGGTTCTTGTAGGGCGATACCAGATATTTCATAGGTTTGGCTCCTATCCAAACAATAGACAACCTCGTATGTTCAGATTCGTCTTCCAATCCAAGACTTTCTATTCACACAGATGTTTGGGAGGTCAATATGTACACACGTCATGAATTTTTTCTCAAATCTTAACGCATTTCGTCCCTAATAATATTGTAAAACAAAAATCGTTTTATAGTTTTACTTTTATTTTCCAGTATATATCCATGCTTAAATTTGTATATACAAGCTCACGGGTTCACGACTAGAGGACGTTAATATCTCTGTCAACTCATTGATTAGTCAAAGAGATAATACCCATATAGCGTCGAGTCAAGGGTTTTTATTACATTTGATACCATTTTTTATTTTAGTATTTATCACTCGACAAAGGGGTTGCAACTTTAAAGTTTGACATGTTAGATATACTTTGGTTGTTAAACCCTATTATTTTTAATATTGAAATTAAACCCTAGTTGTAACTATACAAGGGTTTGTTCTTTATATGTATTATTCTTATCACACCTTGTACTTTGTAATGAATAAAAACAATGTTTACAATATATATATATATATATATATATATATATATATATATATATATATATATATATACACTTAACCTAGAGCCATGGGGCACCTTGAGGTAGTGTTCGAACATGTGGTTGAACTCAGAGATATTATTAAATAATGTCGTGACCCATGCACACATAAGTGGATCAAAGCCCACCCCTATGTCCTCCAATTTTTAGTTTTTTTTGATAAAAATGGCATAGGCTTTGCGGTTGGGGGAAACCCTAGCCACAAATGCCCACTTTCACGCACCTCCTCTTTCGGCGAGAGTTCTCGAAGAAGTCTGAAGCACAGACAAACCATCCTGGCGTTTCCCCATTGCCAATCAATGTTGCAGATCGTCCAAATACTCTAAGCTCCTTACGCGGTGGTTTTCTCCTGTGCGACGGTGTGAGGATATTTTACAGATCCATGTATTTTTCTATAGTAGGTTCGGAAGGGAGCCGTTTTCCTTTCCTTGTGTAGTCAGGGCATAATTTCTTGGCGTATGCATCCTCTACATGCCTTGTGGATACTTTGGTGTCTGCTCTGAGGGTCGATCTGCTTTTGATGTCGATTTGTTGTCTAGTTTATGGGTGTTCCTGATGGGATGATTCTTGGGTTCCTTTTACTCAGACGAATCTTCTTAGTCAAATCCTACTGTTATATTGGTCCTTTTTTGTGCTTATTCCATTTGTTTTCTTCGGTTGTTCAGGGTTTGATGTATGTCCATATCTGGTTCCTTTCGGTGAGCATTGATGTTTTTAGTATGTGGCGGAGGTTGTTCCAGAAATTTGAGGTCTTTTCCTTGGGCGTACGGTGCATGGCTAAACTTTGAGGTCCTTGGAGTGGGCGAGAAGTTCATGGTTTACTAATGCTATTTTAGGGTTCATCATCATCATTGCAACTAGTTCGACTTGTGATGCTTTTCATTGTGCTCTGACCTGGTCCTTTCGACCTCCTCAGGTTGATTGGGTATAATGTTTGGAGTTTTATTTTTGTGATGGGATCTCTTCTAAAGGGTTTCTGGCCTATTAAGGGATTCTATCAGTTTCTATATTTTTGTTTTTTGGCTCTTCAACCAGTTACTTTTTATCCCTTTGGGATATTCTACCCAGGTTTGGGTTGTCCCTTTAGCACCTACATAATGTAATTTGGTTCTCTTTGGATGAATAGAATTATGCTTTTTCCGAGGAAAAAAAAATTATATATATACACACACACGTAATTTTCATTACTTGTTCTGTTAAGTTATTTGTTTATCTAGATGCATGATCTCTATTTACCATGGCTGCATTATCTCAATTCTTTACCTAGAAAAAATATATATATATAAGAAAAAATATATAACTGATGTTGTATAGATATATATAGACATTTTTCATTTATTTTTCAAGTAGAGCTCATTATTTTATTTACAATATTATATTACAAAATGAAAGATTTCTTGTAACTTTATCAATTAAAAAATAGTCCAAAGTTTAAACCATATAGAGAGTTAGAACGTAATCTTTTATTACTGTTGTTGACGGGATATTTCCCACGTGAATTTGGGTCAAACCACGACAAATCAAGAGTGTATTGAGAAGACTAAAATATTCCCTAATTGACAAGTATGAAAAAATGAAAGAATAACTACTTTTTCTAGGAGAAAGTAGGAAAAGAATAAAGGATAAAGAGTGCACCTTAGGTCTCTTGTTTGATGTCGATCCCCGCTCCTGATTTTCGAAGATCTCTTGATCCTTTGCTAGATCCAACCTACAAAATGAAATCAAGACAAGCGTTGCTATGAGGTAGTTATATGATCAAACAATATACATGTCATGCACTATATTCAAAGAAAACATGATAATAAAAGACACAATGTTGCAATGGACACAAAATTTGGAGGGAAATAAATCTCTTCTATTAGCACCAAATATAGAGGTTAATTACAACCTAACTTGCTTTTGACACTGCTTCATATATAACTTCCTAGTTTCTTCCATGAATACTTCAAGCATCAACTCATCCACAATACTCTTCCTTGGATTTCCCAAATAGGGTTAAGGAAACACTATAAGAAGGAGAGAGGCACTGGGAGTTTTCATATTGGGGAATGTTACTACAAGGACAATAAGGAGATGGAAGATTGCTAGATATCATTGGCATAACCTTACATCAAAATAATTTTCCTCATTATATCCCTCAATGGTTCTTTTATATCTTCCTCAAGAGGTTGGGGGAGTTGCAATCTGTTTTGTACGAGCATGGGGATGTTGGGAAATGAGCCCAACTCAAAAACCCATTGAAAAACTCAGAATTATTTTAGTTTTTCCATTTTTTGATGGCATCTGTAAGTTGCAAACTAAGAAGTTACAGACATTATCTCGTTGCATCAAAGGGTCTCGTGGATATGTGCAAAAGACATGTTTTTTAGATGATTTTAATGAGGCAAGTTGGGAATTTGTCTAGCAATCCAAGGGAAAGGGTTAGGCCATGGAACATGTTGGTGCAAAGTGATCAGACCAGGGTCCTCTTCAAGTTACCAACAAAAGGTGTCAATATAGTCTAGTGTGTTGTAATTTTCATCTTCCCGGGAGGGAGGAAGTCTCACTCGAAGTGAAACTGAGATGAATAAGAGAGGGAAGGGTAAGGAGAATACTCAAACAGATCCCTAAAGAATTAAGATTCATATTATTCCTGCGCAAGATATTTTAGACCTATTGTAGTCCTGGACATTTCCTAACTGAGAATGGAGAAATAGAGTTGCGTCGAAATTTACATGAAATATATAATCATTTAAGCATACAAGACATAAAATATTACACAACATAACATTCAATATAATCACAAGGCTAAGTAAAGAAGATATTTTATTTTTTCAATTGGTTATCCAACTATATTATCATATAACATGTCTCTTCTTAGAATACATGATCAACTTGAGTCACATGTACAAATGGTCATTCCAAAGATAATCAACAAGTACTTCTCCACCAGTGTGAGACAAGGTTATCTCAGCCCCTTGCTCGCTCCAAACCTACGATAATACATTAAACTCTATTACATTATCATTATGGTTCCCAACCTAGATCTCAGGATACATCTTAGCTAACAACAAAAATAAGTAGAACTAGAATCATACTTGGAGTCAACCTTTCCCAACCTGCCTAACCTTAACCAAGACCCCCTTTCACCTCTTTTACAATCATATTGATCCCATATGTGTAACCTGATCCAATCTTGTTGGTTGAGAACACGAGAATTATCTCTTCTTCTTGATTCAGTTGCAACCTCTTTCTTCAAAACTAGTGTTGCACTATCCTTCCAACTATTTTATGTTCTAATTGTTTCCTGTTGCGCATTCCATTTTCTCCACTTTTTGTTCCTCCCTTTGGTCATTTTTCTAGCTCCAAAACATCTTACACAACTTATGTTCACCAAAATGAAGCTTTGAAATAACTTGTGCAACTTTTGTTCATCAAAACGAAGGGTCTGATAAGCCCCAACCACAATCCTTGACTCATCCCGAGTCAAGTATTTATATCTTTCAAGGTATATGGGTTTTCTTGATGTTTTTCCTTGTCTTCTGATTCCAGGTTGCTTCCACTTCTAGCTTGAACTATTTCTTCTTTGGCTCCTTCAAACGAAGGGCCCAACTCAAGCACCAGTTCCAGGGATTTATTCCTAACTTCCTGGAAGTTCTCGACTTTGTTTTTCCATTTCCTGGAAAGAAATGAAGCTTCAGTGAAAAACTGTTGGGTAGAGTCTGTGGTGAATTCTTATGGCTTGGAAGAAACGAGGGGATTCTATTATGAGTCAGCTATAACATACACTAGGTGCATCTGTAAGTACACGATTTGGAATACTGGCTAAAATTCTTGGAGTTCTTTCTTGGCCACTGTCTGAGCTTCAAACAATGCATTCATATCATTATCCACTTGTTGAATTTCGTCAAAATTCACTTGTTGTTCCAGCGGATCCAGGGCTTTGGCTGGTTCTTCAATGAGGGATTGGATCTTTAAGAGAAATTCCTCCAGTGTTTGGTTGCATTGCGATATTAATCCCATCCAATTACTAACCTATTTGAATATTGTGGTTCACTTCGCAGTCTTTTTATGCAATGTTACTCTTACATTTTTTCCTTCCAGAACAACCTTTTCCAATTTTTCCTTTAACTTTTGGGGTTGTAATTTGGCTTCTAACTTTGTTTCCCACAACTGAGCTTCTACATATTTAACTTGTTCTACCAGCTTATCCCAAGCTACCTGAATCAATTCAATCTTCTTTGCTAGCTCATCTGTTGCATTGGATTCCAATAGCTGAGCCATTGTATTTCTAAAAGTTGTCCAGGCCTCTATTAGTTTATCCTTCACTTTCTCTACTTTTTGTTCTTCCTGAATTTTAAAATGGTCCTCCTGTATTCTTTATGTTTGCACCATGAGTCCTTGTTTCTTCTAGAAGTCAGATTCCCTTTCTTCCTGTTGGATCCTTTACTCCAATTTCTCGGTAGAGGCTCTGATTAGTCCTAATAGTTGCGTCATTGGAAAATGAGTGAACTCGTTGGATGTAATAGTGGCATCCAAGGGTAATCTAACTTGAAGCAGTAGACTACTAGCCATGGAGTGCTCTGAGTGTGTCTCCAATTATTATTCCCCTAGATATGGACCTTGCAATTGTTGTGTGATTCTGGTCTTCAGAGTCATTGGAAGTAGAGGGAGAACCTTTGTCTTTGCCAAGAAAAGTTATAGTAGTTCTGTGCATTGCTGCGAATTATGGATTATTGGCTCTAGTTGTTCTTTCAATGATGTTTTTATTTTCCTGATTGTGTTTGTTGTTCTTTTTGAACTGGAAATGTTCCTATCTCTATTGGTATCGAAAATTTTGGAGTCTCATTTCTGATCATCAGAATCTCAACACTGATTGTTGGGAGCAGACTCTGGGTAACCTGAACTTGCGATACTAGGGTGACTAGTGGGAATTCTAGTATTTGGCTCTCTTTCAAGGGTAGAGTGACCAGAATGGGTATAGATGAAGCATTTGAGTGGCTTGAGGCTGTAGTAGTCAAGGTAGTGGGATCTTCCAAGTTCTCAGATGTTTTGGGGATATCCATTTGCATTGGTTCAGGTGAAGTGGGATGTGAGGTAATGGTGGTATCTTGCGGTGGTGATGGGGCTTGCTCATTAATGAGAGTTTAGTATGCATTGATGTATGACTGAAGGTCATCTATGATATTAATCACAGTTTGGGAAGCATGAGTGGCTTCCCTGGTATGAGATAAATCTATGGATATTGGCTATGTATTTATGACTTTGTCTAGGGAAGTACTTGTTCGAGCTTTATTTATTGAGACATCTCCTATGAACGCAACATCTAGGATCTCGTTAACATCCTTACCTCATAGTAGTGCCTATTTTGGAAGTTGTGGAAATAGTGGCAACTTCCTCTTCTTTAGCTAGAAGGATTTCTCTTCCTCTTCTTCTTTTGAATCTGTCGACATTTGAACCTTTTGTTTCTTCTCTGCTACACCGGAACTCAACCCTTCTTCTTCATCCTACCCCTTTTTCTTCAAGATATTTGTTGGAAAAGGTAGTGCATGACTGACTTGCAAGGGTTTTGATTGACGTCGTTCCATGACATAAATTATTTGTCAAATGCTTCTTCCTTAAGGTAAAAGGGTAGCGACCTTATGTGGAATTCCTTGGGCTTCACATGCCTCAGTTAGACAAAAGTATAAGGGCAATTTATTCCAAATTATATATTCCTTGTGTTGAGATTCAATAGATCCTATGTTATGCGCAACCAATGAGAGGTGTCTATAAGTTGGTTATACCACTTCAGGAATGTCGCGTTGTTGAACTCCATGTTCTTAAAATCCAACCTTGCATGCCAAGGTTCGAACATTTTTGCGAGGCACCCCTTATCTCCAAGTGCCAACTGTCTTCTTGTGGGTGGTCACCAATTCCACATTGCAAAGTATATGAGCAGGTATCCATAGATGAAGGTTCCTCCTTTCTCCTAAGCTTCCTCACATGCAATGAGGAGTTCCTCTAATAAGTATCTACACGAGTTAAACATTGCTCCATTTGTGCAAAAGTATGCTACTGAGAGAGCATATAAAGTGCATTCTCCCTTATAGTAGGAGTGCATGACCTTACTTGCAATAACATAACATGTTGTCTGGACTGTCTCTGGTAGAATCAACTCAAACTTCATTGTGTGCCCTCCCCTTTGGGTGTGGAATTTCTCGTATAAGATGACTTTTCCCTTCTTTTTCCCATCCTTTCTCAAGCCTTGGAATCCCTTAGGCACATCCTCACCCTTTAGGGACAATCTGATGAGTTGTTGGATGTCCTATGCATGAATTGGGTATCTTTTATCGATCCATAGGATCATTTTTTTTTTGTTATGTCTGGCGGAATCAGCAACTAGTTGGGCACATGCTCGCATTACACGTGGTCGTGTTATCCAAATTCTACCAATATAACCTCCAGGTGTTCCCACGATGCACCTTATGCGGCACACATTGTAAGTCAGGGGGAATTGAACTCAAAACCTCATGGAAATTCATTTTCACGGCACTTGCCAATTGAGCTGCCCCCCCGGGGGCTAAAATTTGAAGGACATGGGGGTGGGATTTGATCCACTTATGTGTGCATGGGTCACGATACCATTTAATATAGTATCTATGGGTGCAACCACATGTTCGACCACTACCTCAAGGTGTCCTAATGGCTCCAGGTAAAGCCCTCACGAGAATTGAACCTTGCCCAATGGTGAAACACTCCTCGCTTTCCACCATTGGATCCAACCCCTTTGGGCATGGATCCATAAGATCTTGTCGTGCACCCGACTGATCATAAATTTGGTGCACCACACAAACTCACCAGTGGCCCGAAAGACCGGTAGATCCTTGAGGTGCATAATAGTGGAATTGAACAAATTTATGAAGTCCGGTATTGGGAAAAACTGCATGCCTCCCATTGAGTCTACATCCAAGTCCCAAAACACACTAATATTCATTTGAGGAAATTGTACTTGGTCAGTCAGGTTGAGGTTGAGGATTTTTTCTTGATCGTCCTTTCCCTTGACATTGCCCATGACCTCGACCCTGGGATCATATAGTTCATCTAGAATTTCCTCTTTGGGTGTCTAACTTCAACCTCCTGCTATTCTCGGCATGTTGTATCTGGAGCGTTGGTAAACTAGATGAGTTGGGGGTCAAGATTTCTACTGGGGAGTAAAGGACCTTTCAGAGTGGGCTAGGGTGCATATAGATCAAAAAAATAAGGTATCTAAAATAAACAATGATTCTTGTGCCTTAGGTTCATAAGATATTATAAATAGGATAACTAGAGAGCCCTGTAGTCGCTCATAAAGAGACTCTTAATTAGGAAAGAGACACAATCTTAGGCTCAGGCCTCCAAAGAGACTGATAACAATTTAAAATCCCTAAGGTGATCTTGGTTTTAATGAATAGAATGACAGGGACATGGTTGACCTGAGGGGATTACCATTTTAACGGTTGAGAATGTCGGTGGGGATATCGAGGGCATCCACAAGTATCATGTGTTTATGGTTTGATAGAATGTTCTGACAGGTTACTATAGTTACCATAAAGGGTATGACTAGACATGATGTGAATGGTACGTGGGCTATGAAATAGTTCAGATCCCCCCCACCCCCCACCCACCCAACCACAATGAGGGTCTTCGTCATGTTTAATGACCTCATTTAATGTAATGGTGACTCATTTGACCCTGTGTGGATGAGTAAGCATTTTTTCACATAAGCAACACTTAGACTGAAAAGAACATATGTCATGGCACCACTACACACACTTCGACGTTATTATATGTATTAAATAAATTATAGAAAATAAAAATCTAACCACTGTACAAGATCCCTTAGACTGGAGAAACAATCCTTTGGTTCAAACATGAAAAATGTAGGGCTTTAGGAGGGTTCCATTCACCCAACCTAGTCAAAGGATACCATCAAGTTGCACTAGCTTGACTACACCAGAGTGTTGGATTTTCGCAACTATGAATGAACCCAACCAATGCATGTGCAACTTGTCTGGATGCTTCTACTACTGGATTTTGTAGAGTAGTACCTTATCCCCTTGTGAAAATATTTTGGACTTAATGTGCCTGTCATGACAATATTTGTGTCTAGCTTTCTCAACTGACTGATGAAAATCTACTAAAAATCTCGCTTCCTCAAGTTCCTGCAAGTCTCCAATCCTTTGCGCAACCGATTCACGATCTGTCATATGTGTATCCTGTGCTACATAGAGACTATGGGTGATAAAATATTCAAGTAAAAAAGCTTCCTTCCCATAAACAAACTAAAATGTGATATACATGTGTAGTCATGTAATCCCACAAGACTATTGGAACTCTATCATCCGAGTCTTCCCTGTTTGTGCAACATACTTTTTTCAGTCCTCTTTCCATAATCATATTGAATTCCTCCACTGTATCGTTATCTTGTGGATGATAGGGGCTGCTATTATGGTGCTATATACAAAATTATTTCATCAAATTTGTGATTTTGTTGCTGATAATGTGACTACCTTGATCATTGGTCAGGATTCTAAGGCTTCCAAATCACGTAATGACATTTTCAAAAATGAATCTAGCAGTTGTATATGTCAAACAATATTGCATTGCCTTTGCTTCATCCCATCTCGTGACGTAATATGTTGTAGTAATGATGTATCTGGCCTTTGAATTCATATTCAGTGAGTTGATTGGTCGAATAAAGTCAACAACCCACTTCTCAAATGCATGAAGTGCTCTAACTGGATGAAGGGGTAATTCATCTATGCGTGATGGATTCATCTATAAGTGTCATAAGATCTAGCATAATATTTAGTGTCTTTAAATAAATTATCCCACCACAATCCATCTTGAAGAACATTTTTTGTGGTAGCTTTACCTCCAACATGTCATCCCACAACTCCAATGTGGCATCTCCACAAGATATCTTGCCTTTTGTGGCTCAAGACACATGTCCTGAGGATGTTGTCTAGTCCCAATTTGTAAAGTTGTCCTGCAATAAGTTGGTAGTATGTTGCTCGAACCACCATATGTCATTTTTGTGTTGCAAAGTAAGTTTTTGGGAAGGTCCTTATACTGAGAAAGACAACATTATCTTCAAGATACTCTGGGATGGCCTCAATTCAGAATAGGTCCACATCTGGGAGCTGATCATCCACTTCTCCACCACTTTCCCTTGATTCCGGCCTGAAAAGCTGATCTAGACCTACGTTTCAACTTCTAGGTTTGAAAATTAATTTGAATGAAAACTCTTAAGAGAGTAGTAGACACCTACAAATCCTTCCTTCAAGGACTGGTTTATTGACTAGGTATTTCAAGGAAGAATGGTCAGTAAATTTTTTTAAATGAGATCCTAACAAATAGTGTCTAAACTTTTGTAATGCATAAATCATAGCTAGACCTTCCCTTTCGATGTTTGTGTATTTGCGTTCAGTTTCCAAAAGAATTCTGCTGGCAAAATAGATAGGGTGGTCCATATTTTCCACCCCTGGTTGCACTAAGATGCCTCCCAGGGTGATTCCTAATGCATCCACATGTACATGGAATTCAATTTCCCAATTGGGTAATATCAATATAGGTGTAGTACTTATACTTTCTTTGAGGATGTCGAATGTTTTGTCACATTCTTGTGTCCACTGAAATATTTCATACTTCTTCAACAATTTTTCTAAAGGTGTGGTGATAGTTGCATATCTTCTAATGAACCCGCGGTAATAAATTGTATGTCCTAGTGTTGAGCAAAAACATTTAGCACTTGTAGGTGGAAGCATGTTCAGAATGACCACAACTTTAGCTAAGTCTACCAGGACTCCTTCTCGGCATACAATATGGCCTAGAATATTTCCATGTGGTACATAGAAGATGCACTTCCTTAGGTTCAAAGATATCTGTAATTCCTGACATATATCAAACATTAACCGGAGTATCCCTAGATGTTCCTTTACTAGGTTGTATATTGTCCAATCATCCATGTAGACCTCTACAAACTTGTGGATGAACTCCTTAAATTTTTCTATCATGATCTGGGCGAACATTGTAGGGGCATTATTCTTTAAGCCAAAGCGAATTATGTTGTATGTGAATGATCCCCATTAAGTTATGAATGTGGTTTTCTTCTTGTCTTCCTATGAAATTATGAATTGGTGATATCCTAAGAATTCGTCTGTAAACAAATAATATTATTTTCCTGCAACCTGATCTAACACTTCGTCACTGAAAGGTGTTGGAAACGTACCATGCAAACATGGATAATTCATAATTCTGTAGTCCACATAGACCCGAATGTCTTTTGTATCCTTATTTCTCTGTATAACTATGGTTATAACCCACTTTGCTTCATTGATTGAAAAAATAAGCCCTGCCGCAAGCATTTTGTATACTCCCTGTTAGGACCACATATTGTACCCTTTTTGCCCATACTTTTTTCCATTGTTATACCCTTCATCACTAGTGTTTAGACTCATAATATCACTACATCTGATCATTCCAAGGTATATAAGGTCCTTTCTCATTATTATATGCTTAATCTATTTTGCATAATACTTTACATTACTTTTCGACCTAACCATTGATTAGAAGTGCATAAGTGTCCATATTTGCAGAACAGTATTCAAGGCCGATGCTGAAACACAGAACTATCCAAAAGTGCTGTTGAACTGATGCTGAAACACGGAAGCTGCTACATAGTCCATGCTGAACACGGAAGCTGCTACACAATCCGAGAACGCACATGCTGAAACACGGAGCTTCTACACAGTCCGAGGATGCATATGCCGAAACACGAAGCAGCTACATGGTTCGAGGATGCAGATGCTGAAACACGGAGTTGTCACTCAGTTCAGAATGCAGATGCTGAGACACAGTGGAGACCACCATGATGCTAAGACACGAGCCTTGACAGTTAGCAGTCAAGGCCGACACAGTCAAAGGGCGCGATTCACGTGGCTGAACAGCCCGTGAATCGCGATGCTGAAACAGCATCAGCAGCTATGAGAAGCGGTTACACCAGCCGTAACAACAATTCCTCGTCAAGTTCCTGTATTAGCATTCGGTTGCATGAGAATAGGACACCCTACGCTGATTTAGAAAGAAGATCTGATTTAGTGTAGGATCCAAATCTGCCTTGTGATGATTGTATCGATGGGATTTACCTTTAAATTCAAGACAAATCACCATTCGAGGGATCCAACTTTTTATGTACTAAGAACTTCAGAGAAGCGGGACGTGTTCGATCTTTCCAATTTGTAATGTGATATTTCAACAGATGAATAGAATACTGCTTTGATAATTCATCTCTAAGTTTTCCCGTTTCAGGGGAATCTTGTGAGAAGGGAGGGCCCACCTTCTTCACAAGATTCACCCCATAGTTAGAAGTGTGATTGTCTAATTTCTGTTTATATTTTGTTTGACTGTTATTTGCTGAAACACTGTTTGA
>ML780273.1:136666-295887 GCA_009831015.1 Picea engelmannii
GTGCTTGGAACAATGGGATAACTCAATGATTAATGTAATAGACAACTCATCATACATTCAAATGAAATAGTGCTTTTAGAAAACAATAATCAGACAAGATATTTTAAAGAGGGGATGAAGAATACTAATCTTGATTGCCAAATACAACTAGGTGTAGGGATAATATAAGGTAGTGAGAAATCCTTCACTTCAAGTTTATGAGCTTAATAAAGAGATGACAGTCTTTAAAATCTAAAACAAACTGAGATAAAGTACAGAAACAAGATGCATGAGAAATTTTGATATTGAAAGCAAAAGGAGACTGTAATTCTATTATCCAATAAGAGTCTTTAACAATAGCCAAAATGTATTCCCAGTTTGAACCCTTATCTCTTATAAAAAATAGGAATTTATAGCCTTTTACAATTTATTTTTAAGATACTGAAAACTTGGATCTGTATCTAAATATAGAAAATAAAACTAACTAAATACAATTGATAAGCAAAGACTAGTTCCTAGAACTCAAACTGTCTTTTATGTTGATCTTGACATCTGTACTTCATCACCTTTAGGACTTTGTTGTGTCGTGGAAGGGTAAAGGCACCTGTCTTCTATAGCTGGACTCTTTTAATAACCATAATCGAAAATTTAGTTGACCAATTTAGCCTTTGGTCTCAAAATTCTCCACGAATATCTGATGTTGAGTGTTTCTAGATTAGGTGGTTAATACTTTGATGCTCTCAATCCCTTTTTAAATGCTTCAAAATTGCCTCACTATAGCTTAGATTTCCAAAAAATTCTTTCTGTACTTTCACCAGCTAATTCACCTTACGATTTGTTGGTTAGCTAGTGAAAGTTCTGCTTTTCACCAACTAACTGGTTGTAAATTTACCCTTTGCGTTGGTGAAAGTTCTGTCTTTGGCCAAAAAGGAACCTTCATCTCCAAAATTGTTGTTTTACCAAAAACTTAGTGTGCCTTTGATTTATCTCCTTGCATATTCACAGCAACTTGGGCCAGTACCTGTACATCTAGATGTGACTTACTCTTTTGCTTCAATTTCTTAATTTTCCTCTTAAGGCGTTTTGCTAACCACCACAAACTGTTATAGTCCTTGGTGATTTTCTTCTTTCTCTTTTTCTCTTTGACACTCTCACGAGCCAACTTCTCAAATGCTTCATTTGTCTTTGCAAAATTGTCATATAGGGATTTGTATCTTGCCTTCATTGCTCTTTCCAAAACCTCCTGTTGTGCAATCACTTCTTTCAGTTCCTTAATTTTTTGTGATTTCTTTGACTTTTTACTCTTTGATGTTTCACCTTCATCAATGGGAGTAAAAGTCTCACAGTCTTGTGAAATTTCCATGGAGTGTTCAGGGATTTTAATGGTTGGACTTTCATCTTCTTTCTCTGGCTCTGTTTCTGAGTCTGTGTATGGAAAATTGAGATCATTTGTCTTTTTTACTGTAGGCTTCTCTGAATTGGTTTCAAAGTCTAATTTTTTCTTTGCTCTTTTAGACTTTATGCTGGAAATCCTATCCTCTAGTGGTCCTAGAAGAGCTCTCCTCCTCCTTGAGATGCTCTGAGGAGTTAACTTCTTTTTTCTAGCTTTCTTCTACTCATTCATGGGCTGAGTTTGGGTCTCAAATCCTTCCCAAAAAAGAAAATGTTGCCAAGTCCTTCCTCTTTGTCTTAGTTCTTCTAGAATTATCAATTTGATCAAGCCAAAATGACAAAGGGTGTTTTTCATACTTAGAGGTTCAACTCTAATCTTTTTACATACTTTGGTTAGGATTTTGTGAAGGAAGAAAGGTAAATTCAGGAGAGTCTTCCCTGTGAAATGATCTAAAAGTTTGAAATGATATAGCATTAGCTTGCCATACCTGCCTTCTGAGGTGATATAGAGTTGAATGCCTTTAAACAGGTCCTACCATTCATCTTCCAGATGAGAAACTGGCATGCTTTTCTTCCAGGTGATATCTCTGAATTCTTCCTTAAGGTATGCCCTGATATTCAAATTCTTGGTTGTTGTTGTCTTAAACCATCTCTGGCCTGATGTGGGTAAGATGGTTGTTGTGGCAATGGCGGCTTCATCAACTATCATTTCTACAAAACCCACACTAGCTCTGTTTCCATCATATGATTTAGGAAATGCTTCCGCTGTTATTTGGTGGCAACCATTTTGTAACCTTTCAATATAACTCATGCAACCTACTTCTGAGAAACGTTTTTGCACATCTGGATGCAACTGTAAGAATGACAGGCTATCCAATTCTTTCTTCAGCAATAAACCAATTCGTTTCCTTGCCATCTGTGACTCGAATCTTGGAAAATTGGCAGACAACGTCATGGTAATTTCCTGATTCAGCCAAGGTTTGGCACTGGTGAAAACTATCGGTGTTTCCAATTCAAATATGGAACCATACCATATTACCTGTGAACAGTGCGTGTTCAAAATATGAAGTGTCGATTTGATGTCGTCGGGTGAGTGGTAATGCTCCTTTACCTGTGATGATGAATGTGAATTCGTCATCTCCAATGCCATCATTGCCATAGCATGCATTCACAATCACGATCCTCCATCATATCCGATTAAAATGTGCATAACGGTATCCTCATCATCATTCGCTTCGATCAACACCTCATAATAATTATGTGATGTGTGTCGAGCGTGTCTTCTTTTCAATTTATGAAATCATGGAAGAAAAACACATGTTTCGTGCTTTCACCAGCTAGAATGTCTGTGGGAAAGTACTCCTTAACCGTTGAAACCCACTGCTTTCACTAGCTAACATCAACCTTGCAACATGCGTTAGCCGTTGAAAATATTTTCACGAAATTTTATAAAAATAACCTTTATGGATTAACTTATTTCTAAGGCATGAATTTAAAACCTAAGTTTTGACACTAGAATAATCTAAAAACAAAAAGAGAATCCTACAGATGACCATGCTATCACCTACAAAATGAAACCAAGTGACTGATTCATTTTGGGAGCTAACATTTGGCTCCAACTGGGATGGATACCTCCCTATGAGGTCACCAAGAACCTAGTTAGACTCAGTAGCCTTTATTACAATTTGAAAATTTGAAAAATTGTTTTTCTCAGTACCATTGGGCATGGAGTTATTCAAGCAATAAGAAGAAAAACAAAACTGAAAAGAATATGTACAAGTAAAACAGGGCTTTAATAATAGCCTTATGAAAAATAGGTCTTTAGAAATCGCCCGTTGAAAGGGCCACCTGCTACTTCTTCGCCTGCAAGATTTTGGAGAACAAAGGTATTGTTCTGTTGAACTGTTGTTATGACAAAAGGAACTACCCATAGAGCATCAAATTTTTCGTGTTTCCCCTTTTCTTTCCTTGCTGAATCCCATTTTAAGACCAGTTCCCCTATTTTGAAAACATTTGTTTTGACTTTCTTGTCGAAAATCTCCTTCATCTTTTCTTGGTGTAATTCTGTCTTTTCCAGAAGTTTCTCTCTGTCTTGCTGCAACTCTACAAGATTATGGATCCTTCAAGTTAAATCACTTGGTTCAGAGTTAGTTTCTTGTAAAAACTTTGCAACTAGCAGTGCAAGTTGAACAGGAAATATGACTTTAGTATCATATACCAACTTGAAGGGGGATGTGCCAATTGAATTTTTATTTGTAACCCTGTCAGCCCACAAAGCAAATTTTAGCTTGGAATCCCAGCCTCTGGTATTTTGTTCAAGTAGATTCTTTATAATTCTAACTAAACTCTTATTCAATGACTCGTCTAAGCCATTTCCTTATGGATAGTAAGCAGTAGAATGTACTAGCTGAACTCCCAGCTCTTCACATAATTTTACCAAGTGTTTATCTTTGAATGCAACAGCGTTATCAGTGACTATTCTCTTAGGGAAACCAAATCTGAAGAATATGTTTTCTTGCAGAAAATTAATGATGATAGTGTGATTGGTGTTCCTGGTAGGAATGGCCTCAATCCATTTTGTAAAATAATCGGTGGCAACAAGGATCCATCTGTGTTGACTGCTAGAAGGCGGGTGAATCTCACCTATGAAGTCCAGACCCCATTGCTGGAAGGGACCTGTGACCAAAATAGGTCTAAGGGGGAGGGATTTTAGTTGTTGTTTTCCTGCAAACCTTTAGCACTTGTCACATGTTCTCACAAATTCACACACATATGAAAATAAAGATGGCCAGTAATAACCAACTCTTAAGATTTTATGTGCGGTAGTCTTCCAATAGTGATGTCCTCCGCATTCACTATTATGGAATTAAGTCATGATCCTAGCTACTTCCTCTTGGTTTATGCACCTCAATAATAACCCTATTGGATTTTTCTAGAACAATAAGTTTCCATTGATGCAGAAATTCATGGCTTTGAGCTTTAAAGCCCTCCCTTTTGTTCTTGTCAAATCTGAAGGGACTGATAAAGTTTGTAGAAAATGAATGATGTGGTTGTACCATTTACAGTTGGCTAGGTGAGCTAAGACTTTCATTTCTTCGCTTCCTTTATCCTCTGAAGACTGAATATTATGTACATTTACACTTACCAAATTTATCTCAAGCAATTTACAATTTTCTTCTGCAAGAAGTTTGGCAAGGCCTTGACCTTCCACAAGTTTTGTCGGTTTGATCTCAACATCAAATTCAATTAACTTTTCTATCCACTTACTCCTTTTTCCATCTATGTCGGGTTGTATAAGTACATATTTAACTGAACTGGAAGGAACATAAGCTATTACCTTGGCTTGAAGGATGTAAACTATGAAGGCTTTTAATGACTTGATGAGTGTGTATGCTTGTTTCTCCAATAATTCATACTTCACCTTAGCATCCCTCAAGACTTTACTGAAGAAGGCAACTGGCTTCTCTTGATCATCGACATTTCTCTGCAATAGTATTGTTGCAATTGTGTCTTTCAAAGAAAATGAAAAGATATAAAACTCCTTGTCAAAGTCAGGGTTGATTAAAACAGGGGCTGTTGTAATGGATTCTTTGATAGCATTGAATGAGTGTTTGGCTTCTTCAGTCCATTTTACTTCGGAGTTCTTTCTTAACATAGAAGTGATATTCTTTTTGAGTTCTGCAAAGTTTTCTATAAACCTCCTGATAAAGTTTATAGTCCCAAGGAAAGACTGAATGTTCTTTTTTGATCTAGGAAGAGACAAACTTTTAATAGCTTCTACTCTTTTTGGGTCGATCATCACCCCATTAGCTGAAACAATATGTCCAAGTAATTTCCCTTCCTTGAGTGCAAAATTAGATTTTTTAGGATTAAGAGAAATGCCATACCTTCGACATTTTAGGAATGTTTTTCTCAAGTGCTGCAAATGATGTTCATGGCTGCTCGAAAAAAAAGTAATGTCATCAACATATATCAAGACGAATTTGTCTTTCTCCCCAACAAAAGCATTGTCCATCGCCCTTTGGAATGTCGCTCCTGCATTCATCAATCTGAAAGGCATTTTTTCGTACATAAATGTACCCCATGGAGTGGTAAAGGCAGTATTTTCTCTATCATCTGGATGGACAGTGATCTGGTTGTATCCGGAGAACCCATCAATAAAAGACATCACCTTTGATCCTGACACCTTCTGCAAAATATGTTTCTTCTTGGGCAGCGGGTAGTTGTCGTTCCTAGAGCACTTATTCAAATCTATGAAATCCACACAGATTCTTATCTCTCCATTCTTCTTTCTGACTGGTACAAGATTTGCAATTCATTCTGAGTATCTGAGAGGTATGATAATGCGGGCATCAAATAACTTCTTGATTTCCCTTTCCATTGTAGGCAACAACATAGGATTGAAAGATCTAAGTTTCTACCTAAATGGTTTTGTATCTTTGTTCAAGGGGATCTTGTGATGAATTACCTCAGTATCGAAAGTATTCAAGTCATCATATTGCCAAGCAAAGATGTCAGCAAAATCCTTTAACAATTCACCGTAATCAGCCTTTTGATTTTCAGTCAAATGTGAAGCTAAGTTGACATATTTAGGATCTTGTTCACCGGTTACATTATACTGCAAAAATTCTAAATCTTTTTCCCCCTTTTCCAATTTGACAACCACATCATTATTATCAATTTTTTTTTATAAAGGGACCAAACCTTTAGGGATTCTATTGGTGGACAGTTGTACTATTTCATGTGCTTCAATTTTTCTTCTAAACTTTGGCTTCTCAGCTTCATCGTCATGTTCATTCTCTTGATCAATTTGCAAATCTGCAAACTCATCTATTACTACAAGAAATCTAGTGAGTTCAGCATCATCCTCGAAAACTTTTCAGAATTTTACATTGTCAGGGAGGGATGACCTATACTTAACTTGAATTTCGTAATTCAATTTATGAGGTAGAGGAGGTATAAAAGAACAGGCTGACACAACTAATGAATCAGCCAATTCATTCATTGCTCTAGGTATGAATGAAATCTTGAAATCTGTAAAAGTATGGATTGCTCTCAAAACTTCATCTCTATAGGATTTCAGCCTGACATGTTTTGCTTGAAAGGACTTGTTTACCTGCTGAATGATTAAATCTGCATCTCTGAATACATGTAATCTTTTAATCTCCATCTCTTTGGCTTCATTTAATCCCAGGAGCAGTGCCTCATACTCTGCAATGTTGTTAGTCACTTTAAAATCAAGCTTAAAGGACAAATGAGAAGTTTTCTTTGCAGGAGAAATCAATACCACCCCTGCTCCTGCTGATTCTTTGGTACAAGAACCATCGAAGAACATGGTCCAAATATCATCCTCTGCTACTTCTGTGGACTGAACTGCGGGCTTCCTAAGAAGCAATGCATCTGGTAATGAATCATCAATTTGTAAAATGCAAGATCCCATACCTGTGTCGACTGAATAGATAGGATGGTTGGCTGGATTTTTTTCATCACTGATTACATATGCCATCTATGATTCCCTGTATAACCATATGTTTACTCCTCCAAAAATAGGGATAGTAGCATAGGAGAGATCCATTTGAAGAGTGCCACCTAGCCTCTTCATCCACAATCTTGATAACAAGCATCCAAATTTAGGTGGGATGCCTGCCACTACTATATCCATAACCATAGTTTTCATGGATGCTTGGGTCACTGTTACAGCTAAGTCATTGATCATTCCAAGACATTTGACTTTCCAAGAGTCAAAAGAGAAAATATCATGGTAAGACTCAGTAATCTCTAAACCAAGCTCGTCCATGACCGTCTTTGGCATTAAGTTGTGAGAAGCACCAGAGTCCAACAAACAGTTATGTAGTGTTTTGTCATGAATATTTAGAGAGATGTAAAAAGGTGGACAACTTTCATCTTTATCTTCTATCATTTGGCCCAGAGTAATGGTTGGATTTTCATCATATATATTGAGAATATCAGCAGAAGGGGATATGGATTTGGGATCTAGATTTTTGAGGATATCTTTCTTGAATGTTTCATTTTTCATTAACTCAACCAAAGGGATGGGAATTTTAATTTTCTGTATTTCAGCCTCAAAATTAAAAGAATAGGAGATTTTATCAGAGACCTTTACCTCATTTAAAGGAGATTTCTGAATGCTTTGTTGGTCAGCAGGGGTATGACTTGTCAGAATTTGTTGTTTGACAAGGACAACAGTCTTCTTGGGAGGAGCTGATGCATTTGCTTTTGAAGGATCTGTTTGTTGATCCTCTGATGTTTGATCTTTTTGCTTAACAGGGGCTGTGCTCTTTTTGGGAGAGGTTGGTGCATTATGTTGGGCAGTATTAGACTTAGATATGAGATTATATATGTTCTTCTCTTCTGTTGAAAAATGCCATCATCAACAGAATTTTCCTCTGTCTGTTTAGTCATCAATGCCTCTTCATAGTCATGTTGTGTCAGATAAGATTTCCCTGTCTCCTCTCCAACACAGTGAATATTATATTCTCCATATTCTTGATAATCACCTTCATATTCATCAATCATGACATTCTGAAGAGGAGCCTTTATCCTCTGATCCTCAGTAGGATTCCTTTCTCTTTGCAAAATCTACATTGGATGATTATTTCTTCAGAAGTTGTTGGGATTTTGATTTGGGTTTCTACCTGCATAATCATAAGTGCCCCTTCCCTTGATAGGCTTCTTATTTTCAATTTTGAGCTTAGATATCTTAGATGTTAGAGACTTTAACATCTTATCCATTTTATCTAACTTTAGGTCAGCATTTAATGAAGAAGAAGTTTCATTTCTCGACCTTCTCCTATCAGAGTTTCCCTTTAGCTTTTGAGCAGCTAAAATATTTGATTCCACCTCAAGGGAAGCATCTTGCATCAGAGATAGTGTTGGTGACCTCCTTTCTCTTAACAATAAACAAAACTCTGAGTCAAAAGAATCAGAATATGTGATTTTGGTAGAGGCATCTGAAGGTTTTATCTCTGCTGGTATTTTACTGTACATCCAGTTAAACCTTTTAGTGAAATCAGAGACTGACTCACCATTTTGTTTCCTTAGATTTCCAAATTCAGTTATATAGTATAGAAAATCTCTTCTATCACCCCAATGTTTCAAGAAGGTATCATCCAATTTCTCAATAAGAGTTATTGAACCAGCATGGAGTTCTTTGAACCATTTCCTAGCATGGCCATCTAAAATTTGGACAAAAACTCATGTCCAAACATCTTCCTCCTCAATAGTAAGGTTTTCAGCATAATTGTAGAAGGCCTCAATATGTTCTTTAGCAGTCACATCGCCTTCACCTATGAATTTGGGCGTATACTTCTGATAGTCTCCTGTCGGCATAGCTGCTGCTGGGTTTGGCAATATAAGTGGTGCATACCTAGAAGCTAGGATTTGTTGCGTCTTGGTCAAAGGATGTGGTGCAACCATAATGATCAGGGGTGAGAGAGGTGATAGTTTTTCCTTTGATTCCTCAACACTGGGGGAATGTAAAGGAGGTGAATTCTCTAGTGGGAAAGAGGTCTGATATGAGGCTCTGTAAAAATTTGCAAGCTGTTCAACTAAGTTTTCTTCACCTTTAGCAGACAACTCTTGAAGAATATGTTCTACAACAAGGAGGCTAGTGTAGATGTTTAAATGATCTTCTTTCTACTGTGAATGAAAAGACTCAAGAGAGGAAGAACTATGATTTCTTTCTAAGGTCTTAGATGCTTTTTCAACCAATTTTGAATCTATCAATTTATCATCACTGATATTTTCTTGTTGATAAAAAAGACTTGATTCTTCTGCAGTAGTTACAGTTGCTTTTTCATCAGCACTCTTGGAAAACAATTCAAATCTTTCTGTAGTATATTTTCCATAACTAAAGAGAATATTACCTTTTCTGTTTGATTTTGAAGCTTGAACCTGAATTGTTTTTCCTCTTCTGAGAATTAGTTCTGGATTAGGCACTGGTGTGACAGGTGATTCTTGTGGATTTGCCCTAGTACTGATCATCTTATGAGCCAGGATGAACTTGTGGATTCGCCGGATAGATAGTTACAACTAATAAAATTTCTAATCTTTGTCTATCATCAAATATCATCTCTGTGTCATATCCCAGGAATGCAGAGCTTAAATTTCGTTTCCCCAGTAACGACGCCAATTTGCTATAACTCCAAGAAACTCTTTAGGGTTGTAGGCTAAAGATGCTTGGTAACTTAAGAATATGATATGTAGGTGTTCTTGGAACAATGGGATAACTCAATGATTAATGTAATAGACAACTCATCATACATTAAAATGAAACAGTGCTTTTAGAAAACAATAATCAGACAAGATATTTTAAAGAGGAGATGAATAATACTATTCTTGATTGCCAAATACAACTAGGTGTAGGTCTAATACAAGGTAGTGATAAATCCTTCACTTCAAGTTTATGAGCTTAATAAAGAGATGACAGTGTTTAAAAGATAAAAAAAAACTGAGATAAAGTACAGAAACAAGATACATGAGCAATTTTGATATTGAAAGCAAAAGGAGACTGTAATTCTATTATCCAATAAGAGTCTTTAATAGTAGCCAAAATGTATTCCCAGTTTGAACCCTTATCTCTTAGAAAAGATAGGCATTTATAGCCTTTTACAATCGATTTTTAAGATCCTGAAAACTTGGATCTGTATCTAAATATAGAAAATAAAACTAACTAAATACAATTGATAAGCAAAGACTAGTTCCTAGAACTCGAACTGTCTTCTATGTTGATATTGACATATGTACTTCATCACCTTTAGGACTCTGTTGTGTCGTGGAAGGGTAAAGGCACCTGTCTTCTGTAGCTGGACTCTTTTAATAACCATAATAAAAAATTTAGTTGACCAATTTATCCTTTGGTCTCAAAATTCTCCATGAATCTCTAATGTTGAGTGTTTCTAGATTAGGTGGTTAATCCTTTGATGCTCTCAATCCCATTTTAAATCCTTCAAAATTGCCTCTCTCTAGCTTAGCTTTCCAAAAAATTCTTTCTGTACTTTCACCAGCTAATTCACCTTACGATCTGTTGGTTAGTTGGTGAAAGTTTTGCTTTTCCCCAGCTAATTGGTTGTAAATTTACCCTTTGTGCTGGTGAAAGTTCCATCTTTGGCCAAAAAGGAACCTTCATCTCCAAAACCGTTGTTTTACCAAAAAATTAGTGTGCCTTTGATTTATCTCCCTGCATATTGACAACAACCTGGGCCAATACCTGTAGATCTGGATGTGACTTACTCTTCTGCTTCAATTTCTTAATTTTCCTCTTAAGGCGTTTTGCTAACCACCACAAACTGTTATAGTCCTTGGAGATTTTCTTCTTTCTCTTTTTGTCTTTGACACTCTCACGAGCCAACTTGTCAAATGATGCATTTGTCTTTGCAAAATTGTTAGATAGGGATTTGTATCTTGCCTTGATTACTCTTTCCAAAACCTCCTGTTATGCAATCACTTCTTTTAGTTCCTTAATTTTTTGTGATTTCTTTGACTTTTTACTCTTTGATGTTTCACCTTCATTAATGGGAGTAAAAGTCTCACAATCTTGTGCAATTTCCATGGAGTGTTCAGGGTTTTTAATGGTTGGACTTTCATCTTCTTGCTCTGGCTCTGTTTTCAAGTCTGTTTATGGAAAATTGAGAACATTTGTCTTTTTTACTGTAGGTTTCTTTGAATTGGTTTCAAAGTCTAATTTTTTCTTTGCTCTTTTTGACTTTATGCTGGAAATTCTGTCCTCTAGTGGTCTTGGAAGAGCTCTCTTCCTCCTTGAGCTGCTCTGAGGAGTTCACTGCTTTTTTCCATCTTTCTTCTGCTCATTCATGGGCTGAGTTTGGGTCTCAAAGCCTTTCCAAAAAAGAAAATGTTTCCAATTCCTTCCTCTTTATCTTAGTTCTTCTAGAATTATTAGTTTGATCAAGCCAAAATGACAAAGTGTTTTTTTCATACTTAGAGGTTCAACTCTAATCTTTTTACATACTTTGGTTAGGCTTTTGTGAAGGAACAAAGGTAAATTCAGGAGAGTCTTCCTTGTGAAATGATCTAAAAGTTTTAAATGATATAGCATTAGCTTTCCATACCTGCCTTATGAGGTGATATAGAGTTGAATGCCTTTAAACAGGTCCTGCCATTCATCTTCCAGATGAGAAACTGGAATGATTTTCTTCCAGGTGATATCTCTGAATTATGCCTTAAGGAATGCCCTGAAATTCAAATTCTTGGTTGTTGTTGTCTTAAACCAGCTCTAGCATGATCTGGGTAAGCTGGTTGTTGTGGCAATGTTGGCTTCATCAACTATCATTTCTACAGAACCCACACTAGCTCTGTTTCCATCATATGATTTAGCAAATGCTTCAGCTATTATTTGGTGGAAACCATTTTGTAACCTTTCAACATAACTCATGTAGCCTACCTCTGAGAAACATTTTTGCACATCTGGATGCGACTGTAATAATGACAGGCTATCCAATTCTTTCCTCAGCAATAAACCACTTCGTTTCCTTGCCATCTATGACTCGAACCTCGGACAATTGGTAGACAATGTCACGGTAATTTCCTGATTGAGCCAAGGTTTGGCACTGGTGAAAACTATTGGTGTTGCCAATTCAAATATGGAACCATATCATATTACCTGTGAACAGTGTGCGTTAAAAATATGATGTTCCGATTTGATGTCGCCAGGTGAGTGGTACTGCTCCTTTACCTGTGATGATGAATGTGAATTCGTCATCTCCAATGCCATCATTGTTGTATAATGCATTCATGGGCACGATCCGCCATAATATCTAATTAAAACATGCATAACGATATCCTCATCATCATTCGCTTTGATCAGCACCTCATAATAATTATGTGACTTGCGTCGAGCGTGTCTTCTTTTCAATTTATGAATTTGTGGAAGAAAAGCATGTGTTTCACGCTTTCACCAGCTATCCTATCTGTAGTAAAGTACTCCTTAACTGTTGAAACCCACTGCTTTCACCAGCTAACATCAACCTTGCAACATGCGTTAGCCGTTGAAAAGCTTTTCACGAAATTTTATAAAAATAACCTTTATGGATCAACTTATTTATAAGGCATGAAATTAAACCTAAGTTTTGACACTAAAAGAATCTAAAAACAAAAAGAGAATCCTATAGATGACCATGCTATCACCTACAAAATGAAACCAAGTGACTGATTCATTTTGGGAGCTAACAGCTAGGACCTTGCACAGTGTTAGAAGGAATTTTGAGAGCCTCACCTGCAATGAGCCCATGGCTACTATTGATGACCTCCCCATATGAATGAAATGTCATGTCATGGGGGTACCCAAGGCATATGTTCGACTGTTTCGACATTTTTCCAACACCATTGTTTTTTATGATAGAATTCACCAGCCTCAGGGCTAGATGGTTTATGTGCTCATAGCACTATTTTTGTACTTATACGACATTATATGTCATTTAGGGGCTAGGGGCCCCACATTTTGTACTTATGGATCTCATTATATATATATTTGTGCGAGTTATATACATTTTGTATGTTTTACTTGCAAATGAAAATATTTACATGTGAATCTATGTGCTTACATTACTGATGATGTAAATTCCAACATAAAATATAATTAGTGTAGGAATCATGTAGTTCATTGGATCTCCTAGGAACATGCTCATAAGTAATAAGGTCAAATGAACGTTGCATGAGACATACCCTAAGGAAAATTCGTAAAAACATCAGATTGCGTATTCGATACAGACCATTCAACTATGATACCACCAACTGCAATTCCAAGAATATTTGAAGGAGATTAATGTCATGGGACAATAAATCTCACAAAAGTTCCACATCTGCATTATACTCTCTCACATTTTTAGTAGTCATCCCAATACACGCACCTCCAATAGACACTAATTGATTAAAAGGAGAATAAATTACCCACATAGTGGATGATAAATGTCGAGTATGGAAAATAGCACCGTCTATGAATCCAAATTATACCAATGACTCTTCATGCATTTTGCACAAAACAGAATCACAACAATCACTAACACAACAAGGATGAAACTTTTTTTAAACAAACGTATGTACAAAATAAACAATAGTTACAAAAAGTGCAAGTTCTCAAGCCTTCATGCTCAAGCATAGTACTTGTTATGATAGAGCCCATTTCTGGGATCTAGCAACACATTTACTTCATAATCTTTGATATCATAAGATCCTTTCTCCAACACCCATTGCAAAACATATGGGTCATACCACATGGGGTTGAATGTTCCTACCCCGGGGGTTTGTTATCTTGGTCATAGACCAACATAAGGTCTCCCTCAGAGAAAACCCTAGGATGCACATATTTATCATACTATTATTTAATTCTCCTCATGTGTGCCTCATTTGTTAAGGTTGCATCTCGACATTTCTCGTCAAGATGTTAGAGATAGACTAGCCGATCCTCGAGCTTCATTGTATCAGGAAGGAGCTCGACCAAAAGTTTTAGTGAAGAGATCTCACATTCAATTGAAAAAAATAATTCCACCCCATGAATGAGTTGGAAAGAAGAAAAACCAGTAGTAGTTTTGATTGAGGTCTGGTGATCCCACAAGTCTAGATAAATCATCAAATGCCAAGTCGTTTGATCTGAGTTAACCATTCTTATTAATATCATTTTTAGTGATTTATTTATAGATTCAACTTGATCGTTGGACTAAGTATAGTAGGGAGAAGAATGTTCCTTCCTAAAAACCAATTTTTATGCTAATTCATTCATCATGTGGTTCTAAAAGTGACTTCCATGGTCAGTGACAATCTCCTTTGGAGCCTTAAACCTAGCTATAACCTGATTAAAAATGAAAAGTGTCGCAGTTTCCCCATCATTAGAAAATGTTGTCATAATCTCAACCCACTTGGTGAAGTAGTTGATGGCCACAATAATGTAATGATTCCCCCTATCCAAAGTTGGTTGGCATGTCATAAAATCTACCCCTCGCTTGGTGAAGGGGCCAATATTAATAACGAGAAACATGGGAGAAGGACACACACACATTTTCCTAGTGAATATTTGGCATGGGTGACATTTCTTGACAACCTCAATAAAATCCTTGAATATCGTTGGCCAAAACTAATCGTTGCACAAAATATTTTGAGTCGTTTCCAAACCAGATAGGTGACCACCACATGCTCTATCATGGAATTCATTCAACACAACCTTTGTTTCCTCAAAATTCAAGCAACAACAAAGAATTGATTCCACTGCACACTGATACAACGTGTTAGTGATGATGAGGTAGTTTTTATCCATGTGACGAACTCGTCATTTATCATCTCGTTAACAGTTTGGAGGGAACTTTAGATCCTAGAGATATATAAGAATATCCCCATACCACAGGTCAGAAGAAGAGACGAGGAAAAATATGCTCATATGGAAATGATTTTTTCATTTTTCTTTCCTCATTCTCAACTGGGAACTACAACATTAACTTTGTGAAGACCAAATACTTCTTAGAATTTACAAATTTAAAGTCCAAATTGAACTCTTGAAGCACAAAAATCCATTTTGAACCAACTTTTCATTTTCATAGGTTAGAATTTCATGTTGAACTATATGAGGATCAATGCCATACATTTCCTTGTAAGACCATGCAAACATGTCTCGAAACTATTTAAAAAGCGTCATGTATTTAACTATCTCATATTTTGATCATTCTTATCCGATGAATACATTTTTGAAGACATCGATATTCCTAGAGATGTTGATCGTGATAGTCTTCGATATATTGGCCATATTTTCTTCGGAATAGACACCATGTTCGATCAAGGAATTGATTGTCTCATCAACACTTCCAACAATAGTTGACTTAAAATCTCCACTCTCTATGCAACTGAGTTCAGGGAGGAAATATGATTTGTGATTCATTTCCCCCCATGGACTTTAAGCTACGACCATTTACTTGGTAATAGCTTCATATGATGGCAAGATGGTTTCTAAATAGTCTTGGGAGATTCAAGAGTTTTAAGACCAAACAGGATCAGGAATAAGTTCATCCTCCTCCATGATCAAAAGAGTTTGTTCTCGGTACTTCCTGGCCTATTGAATGGCTTGATAAGCTACTTTAACTATAGAAAAGGGTTAGACAATCCCAGAATGAAATCAACCTTCAACTAAACTAGATTGTGAGAGAAATATTCATGGGTCATGCATATACAAAATTCTAAATGAAGTGACCCTATTGAAGGGAGTAGCGCAAACATATGAAATTGGTGTGGGAGAATCAAAAGATCCCATAAGTGAAGGGTACATTCCACAACCAATGCTCTTAGTGGCCTCATGAGAGTTTTTGATCCAGGGGACGGTGGTCCTGGGGATAACTCCCACATCAAAAAGGTTGGATGCCACCTGACCAATGGTTACAATTCTTCTCTCATGGGGAAAATATGTAATCCAAAATAATGTCAAGACGACAACCATCATGGCATATGTCCAAATTATTCCTAACAAAAAATTATAGTCTAGTGGAGTGTTGACTACTTCAACCTCTATGCAAATGGATTCCCCTCGTAGTGTTACCAAACACGAAGGGATCATACCATATGGTCGAAACGAATGTCCATCGAATCCATTCAAGAGTGTATGGGAGGGGGTAAGCTCGGGATAACTAATGGATTTCCAACATGACAATAACATTACACACGTTAAAGAACCTTGATTAATGAGGTTCTCTTAAAAAAAATATTGTTGCAAACAACACGAATCTCAAAAGATACGTGATATGGAAGGAGTGGCCTCATGTTAGTATCATCAAACTTAATTACGATATGAATGGAAGAATCAACACCTCCTATAGTAGAAAACAACACAGAGCGTTGTGAGGGGAAAATTTTGAGTACCTCCAAAGTGGACATTGCACAAAGTGTCTGAGCCAAATCATCAACAATTTAATAATTTTGGGTGGATATTGAATTGGGGTTATTCATTGTTTGTTTATAAACACCCTTAGGTATGTACGACATTGCCTCTTTGTCAGGATTCTCTATGTGGAAAGGGGTATGATCCTCTAAAGTTTTCTTACCCTTCTCAGTCTACATTGGATTATGATAATTTTGATATCTTGTCAACAAATATACATACTTTATATTCAAATTTATAAGCATGTTTACTAGTCCTTGATATCCATCAGAGGGAGGTGCACTTGAAGTGCCCCCTTGCGGGTTGAAGTTGGAAGAACCACCCTGCAAATTCTACCCTTATGTAAAGGGATTCTTAAAAATAACAGGTTGTTTCTATTGATTTAATTTTATAATATGATGTGGTTCTTCCATTCATGGGAACTTATGTGAAAGGTGATCCTCCTCACAAATATTTTAAGGAAACTTCAATTTCCTTTTTTCATCTTTGGCCCCCTGGGAATTGTTATGGTATTTTTTGTTATTTCCCTCACTACTCTTCTTACCCTTTCCTTTTTTCTTCTCTCTTGGTTGTTGAGGACCCTTCAAAGTATTCATTTTCACATAATGTACATATGGAGACTCGGTAGCAGGGGTGGTGAGCCAGAGGACGGACCAGTCGTAGGTTGTTGAATAACAATTTTTTTTCATCTGGCTAGTATCCAAGTCTATGGATTTTGTTTGAGAAGAACTTAGTATGTTGTCTTCATGTGGGTTACACTTTTGATTTTCCAAGTCGAGAGTAGACCTTGACGCATTCAGCATAATCTCATAAAGAATGACCGATTGAGAGTATATGAGCTCTAACTTTTGTTCTCAAAATATTGGATGTTCCTCTAAAAACACCCCCGAATTTGCAACGTCTTTCAAAATACATAGGAGTATATATTTCAAGAACCATTCAAGGAGGAAATTTGGTGGAACCATATCCTTAATCAAGTTTTTCCTTCTATTCCATACCTGAATGTGATTAGAAATGTGTGTGGTGTTATCTTTCTCAAAATTGGCAAGTAGTTTGGTCCCAACATCATGTCAGACATGAGGTTGAAAATGGTTTAGAAAAACCATGGCTAAATCACCGAAAGTTGAGTACTTCCCCCTCTCAAGTTCAATATACCACTTGGCAGCACCTCTGGTAAGAGTACGCTGGAAAAAACACAATCGAATCGAATCATCATTAAACAATTTGGACGAACACCACAAGTGGAATGTCGTCATGTGGTCTTGTGGATCCTCACCACTTTTCCCTTCAAAATTGGGTATGTATGAAGGTATTTTGGTTGGGAACGCAAGACATCTAGGATCATGACGAATGGGATCATTCATTAACTTAGATAATTTTGGTAAATACAGTGTTTCCAGAAATGGTAGCCGAGGTTGCGTCATTGAATGATTGGCATCCTAAAAGGAAGGTCCTAGGTTGTAACTGGCACCAGGTTTCCAGACAGAGTTTGTAGTTGAACCAAATCTTGGGATAAAACCTTGTTTCCCCTGGTTAAATGGAGGAAAATCTCCACCAATCTGATTCTCGAGAGGAAATTTTAGGTTTCCCCCAATGGACCCTCCATTGAAAGGAAAAAATCCTTTACATGGGGGTAGACTGATCGGGAAAGGGGTTTCCCCCTTGCGACATACCTTGAGAGAGATTCCACTGGCCTTGGAGAGGGGTGATCCCCAATGAATCCCCTGATGAAGAAAAAGGTCCTTTCTAGTGAACGTATTGACCTAGGAAGGGGTTTCCCCCTGTCGATACTATGGATGCAGTGAAAGGGTTACTCCTGAACCCACCATAAAGTGTAAATGGGGTCGATATAGATGAGATACTAGTAGATTGAGATATTATACCCATAGAGATAGCCTATCCTCATGCAGGGTTAGGGCCGAAATATTAGAAAGGTTCGCTTCCGACGAATGGGGTTGAGGTATTTCGAGAAGAAATATTTGACTAAAAGATATTATGACAGAAATATGAAAGAGTTCTTTGAACTCAAACTAGGAAGCATGACCATTGATGAATACGAGCGAAGATTTTTGGAACTGCTAAATCATGTTCCGTTCATCAAGGAGGAGACTGTCAAGATTCAGAGGTATGTAAGTGGATTACCACCTTCTATTGGTGACAAGATTTAGTATGATGACCCTAAGTCTATGGAAGAAACAATAAGAAGAGAAAAATGTTTATATGAACAACAAAGAGAAAATCCTACCTTCCAGAAGGCTTGAGAAGACAAGAAGAAGTTCAAGAAGGAACATAGGTAGAAGGGAAACAAGCCTCCCTTTTTCAGAAACAATCCTCAGGGAAAACCATCTTTTACAGAGTCTAGAAAAGATGAAGTGGGTGGTCAATTGCCAAGGAAAACACCTATGGAGTTTTGGAGTTGTAAAGGAAACCATAGGTACAGAGATTGCCTCCACATAAATGATAAAGCGAGATTCATCCACAATGTTCAGCAAGCTGAAACAATGGAGGATATGGCCAATATAATTCCAAGGATCTACACAGCCCTGGACAACAAGAAAGCTGAATTTCAATCGCACGTGATTGAAGTGGAAGGTATGATTAACAACCAACCAGTTACTGTTCTAATTGATTCAGGGGCTAGCCATACTTATATAGTTCCTAGAGTGGTGGAAGGTTTGCATTTATGAAGAAGAAAACATGAAAAGTCTTGGTTAGTGTAGTTGGCTATAGGAACTAAGAGGAAAATCACTGAGTTGGTTAAGTCCTGTCATGTGGAAATGAAAGGATTGAGCACGAAGGCTGGATTGAATATTATGCTTTTAGGCTCTTATGACTGTTTGATTGAGATGGACTGGTTAGACTAGCACCATTCCCTCCTAGATTGTCATAACAAGGCATTTACTTTTTTGGATGAGGAGGGGAATCGGAAAACAGTCCATGGAATTGCCAAAGCTATTGTTGTCAAAGAAATTTCATCATTACAGTTGAAGAAATGCTACAGGAAAGGTTGTCAGTTGTTTGCAGCCCATATGGAGGAAGCATCTAAGGATGAGGTATCAAATATTGGAGACCATGCGGTACTAAAAGAGTTTGAATATGTATTTTGGGAGGTACCCATACTACCTTCGAAGAGAGATATCAATTTCTCTGTAAATTTGATGCCTGGAGCAACTCCAGTGTCGAAAGATCCTTATAGAATGAGCACATCAGTGCTAAAATAACTTTAGTTGCAACTTGAAGAGCTTCTGAGGAAGGGGTACATTCGCCCAAGCATGTCACCTTGGGGTGCCCCAGTCCTGTTTGTGAAGAAGAAGGATGAGATGTTGAGGCTGTGTATTGATTTCAGACAGTTAAACAAAGTAACTGTTAAGAACAAGTACCCTCTGCCGAGGATTGATGACCTCTTCGATCAGTTGAAGGATGTGAAGATATTTTTGAAGATAGATCTCAGATCAGGATATCACCAGGTAATAATAAAGGATGAATACATTAACAAGAACGCCTTTAGAACAAGGTATGGTCATTACGAGCTCACAGTGGTGCCATTTGGACTGTCGAACGCACCTATTGTTTGTATGTGCTTGATGAATGGTGTGTTCAAGGACTCTCTAGACAAGTTTTGTATAGTATTCCTGGATGAAATTCTGGTGTATTCCAAATCAAAGGAAGAGCATGAAAAACACCTAAGGATGGTGTTGGAAGTGCTAAGATACAACCAGTTGTATGCCAAATTGAGCAAATGCTGATTTTATCATGAACATATCCATTACTTGGGGCATATTATTTCAGAATAAGGGATCGTCTTGGATCCTGAGAAGGTTTATTCCATTAGATAATGGTCAACACCAAGGAATGTGGTGCATTTTAGATCCTTTATGGGTCTAGCGGGCTATTACAAAAGGTTTATTGCAAGGTTCTCGAGGATATCTCACCCAATCACTTCTTTGCAAAGGAAGGAGAAGAAGTTTATGTAGACAAAGGATTGTGAGAGGAGGTTCCAACAATTGAAGCAACTGTTAAACAATGATCCAATCCTGAGGATCGCAGACCCAAATGAATATTTTGTGGCATGCACTGATGCATGCAAAGAAGGACTGGGAGGAGTCCTTAGTCAGAATGGAGTCGTAATATGTTATGAGTCTAGGAAGATGAAATAGCACGAAAATAATTATGCCACTCATGATTTGGAGTTGGAAGCAATCATTCATGCTCTGAGGAAATGGAGATATTACCTCATGGGGAGGATATTTGAATTGAGAATAGACCACAACAGTCTGAAATACTTGTTTGACCAACCCACCCTAAACGCTAGGCAAAGTAGTTGGCTGGAGTTTCTGTGTGAATACAACTTTGATATCAAGCATATCAAAGGGAAGGAAAACAAGGTGGTTGATTCACTCAGCAGATAGGAGCACAAATTACATGCTACAACCATTAACATGTACCAAACTGATATAAAGGGTAGGATTTTGGAGGCTACAAATACATATTTGCAGTACAAATATTTGGTAGCAAAACTATAGCAAGGTAAGATGCCACAAAAAGTGGAGATTTATAAACTAGGGGCTGATGGAATAATTTTGTACAAGAACAAAATTTATGTACCTAATGTCCAGGACTTCAAATGTATAATTTTGTGTGAAATGCATAATGTCCCTTATGCAGGGCACCCCGGATATCAGAAAACTATGGCAGCAGTCAAGAACCATTATTTCTGGCCAGGTATGAATAAAAATATTGTTGAATACATTGCCAGATGTATGGAGTGCCAGAAGGTTAAAGATCAACACATGCACCCAGCAGGGTTGCTGCAGCCTTTACCCATTCCTAAGTGGAAGTGGGAAGTGGTGACAATGGATTTCATCATGTGATTACCCAGAACAAGAAAGCAACATGACTCAATCATGGTGGTAATGGACAAGCTTACGAAAGGTGCCCATTTTATTCAACTAAAGAATACTCATAAGGCAACAGATGTTGCTGATATTTTTATGTAGGAAGTGACACGATTGCACGAAATTCCCAAGACAATTGTGTCTGACAGAGACCCGAAATTTACCTCAAATTTATGGAAGGGTTTATTCAAGGGATTAAGAACAAATCTGATTTTCAGTACAACCTTCCATCCCGAGTCGGATGGGAAGACAGAGTGGGTGAATCGAGTGATAGAAGACATACTGAGAATGTATGTGATGGAAAAACCATTGAAATGGTAAGACTACATGCACTTGGTAGAATTCACCTACAACAATGGGTATCAAGCATTGTTGAAGATGATCCAATTTGAAGAAATTTATGGCAGAAAGTGAAATACTCCAGTAAGCTGGGATAATCCAGCTGATAGAGTAGTAGCTAGGCCAGAGTATCTCAAGGAAATGGAAGAGAAAATGATAAAAAATAAGCAGAATTTAAAAGCAACCCAGGACAGGAAGAAAAGTTATGCTAATAAAAACATAACCCACAAGGAGTTTAAAGTGGGTGACCATGTTTTCCTGAAAGTGAAAGCTAACAGAAGTTCCTTAAGGTTGGGAAACTCTGCCAAGTTGGCAACCAGATTTTGTGGGCCATTTGAAATCCTAGGAAGGATTGGGCCAGTTGCATATATGCTTGCATTACTTGCATCCATGACTATACATAATGTGTTTCATGTTTCATTTCTTAAGAATTATATACCCGATGTTAATCATGTTATCGATTGGAATGTGATTCAGGTGGAGAAACAAGGTGTCCTGGAAGTGCATCATGTGTGCATATTGGATAGGAAAAAAAAATAGCTCCATAATCGAGATATAGGGCTTGTAAAGGTCCAATGAACCTGGTACGTTCCTAAGGATGTGACATGGGAGCATGAGGATGTTATGCGGGCAGAATACCCCGATCATTTTGAAGATTTTTAAAATCCTGCGGATGCTGTGTGAAAGCTGCACTGAGGACAGTGAAAAAATAAGGGGAGGGGATTGTAATATCCCAAAGGATGAGCCCTATTGTAATCATGTTTTGTAGGATGGTGAGCAGAGTATTGATAAGTTGATAGTATTATGTGTTTATTAGGCCGGAGAGCCTAAGTGTTAAAGGTTAGGAGCTTGATTTTGTACATGTAATTATGCACATTATTAATAAAAGATAAACATCTCTACGTGTGGACTGACCATGATGAATGAGTGATGGGGGAATAAGATTACACAAAGCCTCGGTAAGGGAGAGGGGATTGAAAGGTAAGAAGGAGTGTATAATCTTGGGGGATTAATCCCTTGGGAATAATAATTTATTATTATTACAAAGTACTGTGTAAATGTATATGTTTTGTCCTAAGTTCCTGGAGGGGAATGCATGCTGATGGAGCACATGCATCTTCATGGGAGACATGTGTCAACCCATGTGTATGCAGTTAAAACCATAGGAATAAGCCATGTTTGGGGTCTGCATTCGGCCAACCATCACCTGAGTCAGGGGGTTCGAACTTCCAATTCGCCATCCTCCATCTGAACTTGTGACTGTCAATGATCGACCTCTGTCTAGTGTTGTTTTCAGATCCCTTACCTAGACAGTGCAATCCTATGCATGATATCTCTGTGCACCTGATGCAGGAGCATCACTCACTCATCAAGCGAGCCAACACGGAGAGGAGAACAGATGGACAATGCCAACACATATATTTTTGAAATGCTTTGGAAGTTGTAGCGTCGCTCTTTCATGAAGCCATTCATAAAAGAAGCACACTTGTATTGTATTGTAGATAGGAAGACATTTATTAGTTTTAATGCTGTTAGATAGGAATTAATTGTAGATTTGATAGTTGTAGAATTCGAAAGGGCAAATGGAATATAGGCACCCTCCTTTGTACATTATTCATTATCAAACAAAAGCAAGAGAAGAGCAGAGCAGAGAACTGGTGAAGAACACCCATGTACAGATTGAATTAATAGAAGAGAGTCTTTGATTCAGTTTTCATGGTCTGTGTGGTTTCTCTGTGTTGATATTGTGCTCATGAATGTTTTGTTTTCCTTGTATGCATTTTCTTTTGAATATGTTGTGCATGTGATTTCAGAGGTCTACTGAAGTCTGAGAGAGAAGAAAATGAGTTTCAATTGTTTCTCTGTCTGAGCCAGGAGATTCCTGCATAGAGTGCAGTGGAATTCATCCGCATAGAGTACGTTGATGAGGCTAGACAATTAAACTCTTATTCTCATCTGCCCAGAGTTGAATTGGGTTATTAGAGCCGTGCAGGTGAAGTGTAGGCCGGATTGGAAGTCTCAGTGATGAGTCTGAGCATAGGTTGACAGAGACTACTTTTGCAGGAAGCGCACAGAGTCCCGAAGTTCCAACACTTGGAGAGTGATTGGACGTCGAGCGCAAGGAGTGCGCCAGCCTTCAGTAGAAGGAGTGGGAGAAATCAAGCTCAGGAGGGACAGTTCCATATTGAAGGCTGTGGGAGTAGACCCAGGAGGGGCTCGAATAGAAACAACGCTTTGGAGCAGGAGGAATCTCTAAGGCGGAGAATTGACGGCTAGAATTCGCGGGAGGAACATGCGAAGTCCCACTGACCGTTAGATCTTGGAGAAGCTACATGGGATTTAATCCTTAGGTGCACGAAGGACCAAAGTCCATCAGGGTTCGGCGTTCGAGGTTTTTGACATCAAGGAAACGTGCATCGTGGATTCACGATCCGCGAAATCCCGACGGCAACGTGGCATTGTGGGACCATGAGATTTAGTGAAGTACAAGTGTCGCTGTATCGGGATTTGGGATTCAGAAATTCACCATGTATGTGAATCGCAGCATTGTAAGTGTCGATTTCCCGATAGGAAAATCTCTGACAGAAGTGGAACCGTTGACCATTGACCATCGGAGCTCGGGGTTCAGAGTTTTGATTTGCACGAGGTTGTGAAACAAGTTTCGCGATATCGCGAAACCCGATTTTCCGATAAGCTAAGGGAGATCGCAGAAGGAGTTACTGTGGGTAGTGAGAACTCTTGAGGGGAGTTGGAAGAGTTCTTTGACTCTTCGGGCCTATGTGAAAGAAGGTCCTGGTGAGAGCGGGTCACCTCTGAGGGCACACTCAGATCAAGTGGTATAAGAGTGGGAGAAGAGTTCTCTTTGTTCGGGTAGCAGAGAGAAGCGGATTTCATAATGCCGCCCAGAAGAGAGAGGCAGTCACCTGATCATGAGGACAGGGATGCCCGAAGAAGGGGTAGGCCAGCAGGAAACCCAGAGATGGAATGACAAATACGAGATCTCAGGGCGAGACTCGAAGAGATGGAGACCACCCAAAGGTGCGGAGCTGGTGCAGTAGAGTTCAGTGATTCCGAGGTTGAAGAGGAAGCTGGACACGATGCGGAAGAAGTCACAGTAGAGGATGCCTCAACGAAATGATTGATAAGAGTTATCGTAAGGATGAGCTCAAAGACAAAGATGGACATTCCCGTCTATGAAGGGAGTCTAAACGCAAAAGAGTTGCTGGATTAGATCCGTGCACTCGACACCTACTTCGATTATGAGGATATCGAAGAGGACAAGAAGGTAAGGCATGCGGTCACGAAGTTGAAAGGACATGAAGCCTTATGGTGGGATGAGTTGCAGGCTGATAGGAACTGCAAAGGAAAACGGAAAATTAAGAGATGGGACAGGATGCTTGCGAAGATGAAGGCGAAGTTCATCTCGAGAGATTACCAGATCACTCTATTCAGGCGAATGCAGAACCTGAGACAGAAGTTGATGACAGTGAAGGAATACACCAAAGAGTTTTACAGGCTCAACATTCGAGCAGGCCATCGGGAGAGCAATGATGAAAAGGTGGAGAGATACCTGAATGGTCTGAGGTATGACATTCAGGATGAGTTGAGCATGGTTACCATCCGAACAGTCGAGGATGCGTACCAGATGTCTCTGAAAGCCGAAGAGAAGCTGAGCCGCAAGCAGGGACGGTGAGGGCGAGGCAGGAGTCATCCCAGAGGCAAGGCAATTGCCCAGGAAAAATTCCAGAATCCCAAGGAGGAATGGAAGAAACCTCAGGGTAAGGTTGAGAGGGGTGGAACCTCACAACAAAGGCAGCAATATGTTGAGCCAAGGAGACAGCATACAGAGCAGGGAGGCGGTTATGCTAATGCCAACACAATTCCTCGTACCCAAGGTAGAGGAAGAGGCCGTGGAGGAATCATCACATGTTTTACATGTGGAAAAGACGGACATAAAGTCGTGGATTGTCCAGAAAAGAATATGGATAGAGGAGAAGCTCACATCATAGAGGTGCAGAGGCATGATGATGAGGATGAAGACACCGGAATTGGGAAGTCACTGACGGTGCATAAAATTTTGTTAACACCTAAGAAAGAGGTGGAGGACAACGCTCAGAGAACCAGACTGTTCAGAATGACTTGCAAGACCAAGGGCTGGAAATGCAAGGTCATAGTGGATAGTGGAAGCACCGATAATGTCGTTTCAACCAAGATGGTGGAAAATATAGCACTGGAAACGACAGATCACCCTAGTCCATACAAAGTGTCATGGCTGCAGAAAGGACACCAGGTAAGTGTTACAAAACAATGCTTGGTTGAATTTAAAATGGGTGAATATAAGGATAAGATCCTGTGTGATGTCATTCCCATGGATGTCTGTCATATATTATTGGGTAGACCATGGTAGTATGACCGAAATGTTGTTCATGATGGGAGGATGAACGCATACACGTTAGAGAAGGATGGGAAAACACACACATTGCTTCCGATAAAAGATAAAGAAGTGAAGCCGGAAGTAACCAGCACAATACTTCTCATGAGTGGGAAGGAGCTTCTCACAAAGATGGAGAAGAACGAAGATTCACAATTCTTTGTTGTCAGGAAGCTGAGAATTGTCCTGACGAGCACAAGAGTGGATGACTTGCCAAAAGAGATTCAGGAACTGCTGGGAGAGTTCACTGATATCATCGTGGACGAACTACCTCGTTCATTGCCACCGATGTGGAGTGTGGGTCACCATATAGACCTCATACTCGGAGCGAGTTTGCCAAAAAGGGATGCGTACAGGTTGACACCTCAGGAGAACGAGGAAGTCAAAAGGCAGGTACAGGATCTGCTAGACAAAGGACTGGTCAAAGAAAGTCTGAGTCCATGTGTTGTTCCGACAGTACTAAGTCTGAAGAAGGATGGAGGCTGGAGGATGTGTACAGACTCCAAGGAGATAAACAAAATCACCATTAGGTACAGATTTCCACTGCCGAGAATGGATGATCTGATGGATGCCTGAGCGGGGCAAATTATTTTTCAAAAATTGATCTCAAGAGCGGATATCATCAGATCCGGATGAGAGAAGGAGGTGAATGGAAGACAACATTCAAGACAAACGAGGGTTTGTACAAATGGCCGGTCATGCCGTTTGGTTTAACCAATGCACCAAGCACATTCATGAGACTAATGAATGAAGTCATGCGGGAATTCATTGGCAAATTTGTAGTCGTGTATCTGGACGACATATTAATTTTCAGCAAGACTAAGGCTGAACACTTGAGGCATTTAGCTATTGTGATGAGGAGGCTACAGCAGGAGAAGTTGTTGATCAATTTGAAGAAGTGCTCATTCATGCAGACATAACTCATTTATTTGGGTTTTGTAATCTCGACGAATGAGTTGAAGATGGATCTGGAGAAAGTGGAAGTGATATAGAATTGGCCATCACTGATAAATGTTTTCGAGGTGAGGAGTTTTCATGGATTGGCTAGTTTCTACAGAAAATTCATTCAGAATTTCAGTGGAATTAGCGCCGCAATGATGGACACGGTGAAGAAGCGACATAAGACTTTTCATTGGACAGTAGAGGCTGAGAGGAGCTTCAATCTGTTGAAGCGGAAGATGACAGAGAAACCAATTTTGGTGTTGCCTGATTTTCAGAAAACCTTCCAGGTGAAGTGTGATGCCAGTGGGTATGTTGTTGGAGGGGTCTTGAGTCAGGATGACAGACCTATAGCATATTACAGCGAGAAGCTGGATGATGCAAAGTTGAAATACTCCACGTATGATAAAGAGTTCTATTCCATCATATAGACATTGAAAAAGTGGAGGCATTACTTGATACCCAAGGAATTTGTGTTGTACAGTGATAATCATGCATTGTAGTTCGTGAGTCAACAGGAGAAGTTGAACCAGAAGCATGAAAAATGGGTAGAGTACATGAAAAATTTCATATTTGTGATCAAGCACATTTCAGGAACTACTAACAAAGTGGCTGATGCTTTGAGCAGGAAATGTTTGTTGCTGCAGAAGTTTAGAGACAAGACTTTGGGTTTTGAAGATCTGAAAGACATGTATGCAGGTGATGCAGACTTCAGAGAAGCATACGAGGCATCTGAGAATCCAGTTATCATGGATCGGAGTCCGTGGCTGGAATATATGATTCAAGATGGATTTCTCTTTAGGGGCAATCAACTTTGCATTCCGAATTGCTCCATGAGGGAGAATTTGGTGAAGGAAAAACACAGTGGAGGCTTAGCAGGTCATTTTGGACATGATAAAACATTCGCAAAGCTGAGCGAATCATATTATTGGCCAGGGATGCACACCGATGTCAAATGGTTTGTTGACAGGTGTAGAATATGTCAACATTCAAAAGGCCGAAAGCCGAATGCTGGATTATATCATCCATTGCCCATACCTGAAAGGTCGTGGGAGGCAATCAATATGGATTTTGTTTTGGGATTGCTGAGGACGCAAAGAGGAGTTGATTCTATCTTTGTGGTGGTAGAAAGGTTTTCGAAGATGGCACATTTCATACCGTGTCAGAAGAACAGCGATGTGACCCACATCGCAAACTTGTTTTTTAAAGAAATCGTCAGATTGCATGGATTGCCGAGAAGCATAGTCTTAGATCAGGATATGAAGTTCATAGGTTATTTTTGGAGGATGCTATGGAAGAAGCTGGGAAGTAATTTGGCATTTAGTTCAGCTTACCATCCACAGATGGATGGGAAAACAGAGGTGGTGAATAGAAGTTTGGGGGATCTATTGAGAAGCTTGGTGACAGAGCACCATAGCAGTTGGGACCAGATATTGCCATAGGAAGAGTTTACTTACAATGACTCTGTAAACAGAAGTACAGGGAGAAGACCATTCCAAATTTTGTATGTGACACAACTGAGGGGAGTTTCTGAGCTCAGGGAGTCAGGACATGCTGAAAATAGCAGCGCTCGTGCTGAACAATTCGCTGGAGAGATGGAGGAACTTCACACGCAGGTGAAGTAGCGACTGCAGAAGGCAAATCAGGAATATAAGCGCAGAGGCGATCAGTGGAAGAGACAACTTCAGTTTCAAGTTGGGGACATGGTTCTGGCACACTTGAGGAAGGAAAGGTTCCCAAGGGGAACATATAATAAACTCAAGATGAAAAAGATTGGGCCATGTAGAGTGTTGAAGAAATTTAGGGAAAATGCATACGAGCTTGAGTTGCCAGAGGGCATCGGGATATCTCCGATTTTCAATATTTTGGATTTATACCCATACAGGGCTAGATAAGCAAAAGTTGGAACTGAAGAACCAGTAGTCCAGTGGCAGAAGCAATTGCCAGTTGCACAGAAGCCTCAGATGGAGTGCATACTGGATAAGCGAGTGGGAAGGAAGACCAAGCAAAAGCAGTATTTTGAATACCTGGTGAAATGGAAGAATCACCCAGTGGAGGATGCCATCTGGGAGACTGAAGCAGTGATACAGAAGCATGGGCAGACTATGCAGGAGCTCATGGATAGGAGCCCATGAAATCTTTCAAGCCGAGGAGTATGATGCAGGAGCATCGCTCACTCATCAAGCGAGCCATCACGGAGAGGAGAATAGTTGGACAGTGCCAACACATATATTTTTGAAATGCTTTGGAAGTTGTAGCGCCGCTCTTTCATGAAGCCATTCATAAAAGAAGCGCACTTGTATTGTATTGTAGATAGGAAGGCATTTATTAGTTTTAATGTTGTTAGATAGGAATTAATGGTAGATTTGATAGTTGTAGAATTCGAGAGGGCAAATGGAATATAGGAACCCTCCTTTGTACATTATTCATTATCAAACAAGAGAAAGAGAAGAGAAGAGAAGAGAACTGGTGAAGAACACCCATGTACAGATTGAATTAATAGAAGAGAGTCTTTGATTCAGTTTTCATGGTTTGTGTGGTTTCTCTGTGTTGATATTGTGCTCATGAATGTTTTGTTTTCCTTGTATGCATTTGCTTTTGAATATGCTGTGCATGTGATTTCAGAGGTCTACTGAAGTCTGAGAGAGAAGAAAATGAGTTTCAATTGTTTCTCTGTCTGAGCCAGGAGATTCCTGCATAGAGTGCAGTGGAATTCATTCGCATAGAGTGCATTGATGAGGCTAGACAGTTAAACTCTTATTCTCATCTGTCCAGAGTTGAATTGGGTTATTAGAGCTATGCAGGTGAAGTGCAGGCCGGATTGGAAGTCTCAGTGATGAGTCTGAGCATAGGTTGACAGAGACTACTGTTGTTGGAAGCGCACAGAGTCCCGAAGTTCCAACACTTGGAGAGTGATTGGACGCCGAGCGCAAGGAGTGCACCAGACTTCAGTAGAAGGAGTGGGAGAAATCAAGCTCAGGAGGGATAGTTTCATCGTGAAGGCTGTGGGAATAGACCCAGGAGGGGCTCGAACAGAAACAACGATTTGGAGTAGGAGGAATCTCTAAGGCGTAGAATTGATGGACAGAATTCGCGGGAGGAACTTGCGAAGTCCCGCTGACCATTAGATCTTGGAGAAGCTGCATGGGATTTAATCCTTAGGTGCATGGAGGACCAAATTCCATCAGGGTTCGGCGTTCGGGATTTTTGACATCAAGGAAACGTGCATCGTGGATTCGCGATCCAATAAATCCCGACGCCGACGTGGCATTGTGGGACCATGAGATTTAGTGAAGAACAGGTGTCGCTGTATCGGGATTCGGGATTCAGAAATTCACCGTTTATGTGAATCGCAGCATTGTAAGTGCCAATTTCCCGATAGGGAAATCCCCGACGGAAGCGGAACCGTTGACCATTGACCATCAGAGCTCGGGGTTCGGAGTTTTTATTTGCACGAGGTTGTGAAACAAGTTTTGCAATATCACGAAACCCGATTTTTCGATAAGCTAAAGGAGATCGCAGAAGGAGTTACTATGGGTAGTGAGAAATCCCGAGGGGAGTTGGAAGAGTTCTTTGACTCTTCGGGCCTGTGTGAAAGAAGGTCCTGGTGAGAGAGGGTGACCTCTGAGGGTACACTTGCATCAACACCCTTACATAATCTCAAAACCATAACTGTGAGTTTGTTACATGTTGCATGATTGAGAAACCCAAATTTATCTGGGTTGTGTTGTGCTATCCCAGTGGATTGTTGTGGCAGCGTAGTCCTGAGCGTGTGAGGTTGTTGCCATTAACTGTGCATTGTTGAGCCTTGTTGTTGTGTCCTCACTGTGCTTTAATTGGTCACAAGAACAGGTTGCCAAACCTATGAGAAAATCTCTTCAAGTGTCAGATTGTGTTGAGGAAGTAAGAACTCCTAGAAGGGGTCCTATAGCTGCTACAAAACTCTGAGACTTCTGGTCCGGTCTATTGCTGAAGCTCAAGGCAAGGGAGGTTAGCAGCTGAAGGACTATCTTGGTGACAGTGAAGGTGTATACTCCTAGGGTGGGATAGGCATGTGGGGAATGAGAGTCTGTGAGTAGTGGGAATAAGTGACTCCTGGGAGAAAATCCTTCCTCTGTAACTAGGTGTCTTCCCATTGACCTTGCCTAGCCTAGGATTCCTTGCCGGTGGAGCTTAGTCCCAACTCAGGAGTGACCTATTGCTGAGAGTGATGAGAAGCATGGTCTAAGGCTGGGAGGTTTGTGGAAGGTCTACACATAATTGGTGAATTACATCTAGTTTATAAGATAAGTATATGCATGTGTTTAAATTCAATTGTTAAATGCATGTTTGTGATGCTTGCAATATTATCATGTATTCCGTTGCGATGATGTTTATTGTTATTCATATGAATTATTTTGAATTCCATGGATTATGTATTCTAGTAGTAATTATGTGCTTACTCTGTGTTAATGTATTGAATTTATTTAAATGCATGTTATATAAGTATTGGTAGCATTTCTCGACCTTTGGAGGGTCGAGGATGTTACATACCCTGTGTTGATCATGGCACTACTTGTACTTCGCATTAGATTTCTACAAAATCTCCTGGACCTATTGATGGATGTGCTGAATCCGCTCAATCAATCCGGTGGCTTTGTTGATCACAGATTGATCAGGGGAAGAGTATGTGTATGTGGTGGAAAGAGGAAGTGCAACATCAATGGGTCCCAAGGGTTGGAATCCCAGGCCCACCAGAAATGGGTTGTGGCTAGTGGAACTATGGAGAGCCCTGTTGTAGATGTTTTGGACATATGGGAGACTTTCGTCCCATGTACGAGGATGCTTAGAATTTTACATGTACTGGATGTGAAAAATAATATGATTGACGACCTTGGTTTGGCCATCGGTTTGTGGGTGGAAAGCAATGGATTTTGTGATCTTGGTGTCCAACAGAGACCAGAGACTCGAACAAAAGGTGTTAAGGAACCTTTTTTCTCGGTCGAAGATGATGGTGTCTCGGATCCCAAACTGGACCCAAACTTGTTCAAAGAAGAGCTTGGTAGTCTTGGTCACTCTGACATTCTTCTTACAGGCTGTGAGGATGGACATCTTTGAAAATCGATCAACGAACATAAACATGCAGTCATTTTTGTGCTTGGTGGACGAAAAACCAGACATGTAATCCATTGAGATGGACTCCCATGGCTTCTCGGGAATAGGAAGAGGGGTATATAATCCTTGCTTCTTGATGGATGGCTTGGAAATGGCACAAGAAGTGCAAGGTCGAATATACTTGCTCATGTCTTGTCGAAGTTTTGGCCAATAAAAATGTTTCTGAAGAATGGCCACAATTTTCTCTACACCAAAATGTCATGCCACCCAACTATAGTGGGATTCCCAAATCAAATTTGCACACTCTCTTTTAGGAACACATAGATGGCCTAGGTGGCATAAGATTCATTCCTAAATGTGAAAATCAGTGACAGTGGCACCTGTACCCAAGAGTTGATATGTGGTGGAAAAGTTTGGATCTTGCTGATAAAGTTGGGGCCATTCTGATGCTTCATGTCCACAGGACCAGAGCACAATGGTGAGTGCAACCACAGGAGGTCGACTGAGACAGTCTGTGACACAATTGGAGATACCTTGCTTATACTTGATGTTGATATGGAACTGTTGCAGGTAGGTCGACCACTTTTGATGGTGGTCATTCTACAATTTCACCAGAATGTAATGTTTCCATTAACAATAGGCTTGTATAATGGAATACATTTCCTTGTCATAGGTGGGTTATTTTCGGACATCATCATAGAATGTCTCACTATGGTAGGCCACACAATGCCCATGCTGAGTAATAACTTCACCCACAACATAGTCAGATGCATCAGTCTCAATTTCAAATGGTTGTTGCAGATTGTGCAAGGAGAGTATGGGAGTTGAGCACAAGAGATGTTTTATATCATTGAATTCCCATTTATTCTCCTCCCCCCTTACAAAATTGGCCCTACCAACACCCTTGGTCAAATGGTTGAGAGCCCATGCAATATGGGAGAAGCCCAACATGAACTATCGGTAGAAATTGGCCATCCCCAAGAAGCTCTGAAGCTAAGTCAGTGTGGTTGGGGCTGACCAGTCATGAATGACTTGGATCTTAGCTAGATCGACATGTACCCCATTCTCATCAATAATGTATCCCAGGAATTGGACTCAGTTCATTCCAAAAGAGATTTTTTTCAAGTTGGCATAAAGCTTGTGCTGCCGTAGAGTGCTCAAAAACTGTTGAATATGTCGCATGTGCTCTTCCCATGTTCTGTTGAAGATGAGGATGTCATCCAAATATACTACCAAAAATGAGTTGGTGAAAGGTGTCAATACATCATCCATCAACCTCATGAAGGTGGATGATGCATTTGTTAAGCCAAAGGGCATGACTAGCCATTTGTAGAGACCTTCTCTAGACTTGAAGGTTGTCTTCCAAACATGATTTGGTTCGATGGGAACCTGGTGGTAGCCATAATTTATGTCAATCTTGCTGAATAAATTTCCCCCCTTGAGTTGGTCAAGAAGGTCATCAATCCTAGGAATGGGGTAGCAGTTCCTCACTATGATTTTGTTTAAGTCTATGTAATCAATGCAGAGTCTCCAAGTCTCTTCCTTCTTCTGCATCAGTACAATCGAGCTTCCACAAGGGGAGGATTTGGATCTGATGTGCCCCTTCTGAAGAATCTCTTGGATCTAATGCTTGATTTCGTCATTCTCCATCAATGAGTGCTGATAGACTGGCCCATTAGGTAGAGGTGCACCCAGGGTCAGATCAATTGGATGCTTGACTTGGCAGTGTGTCAATACCCCTGTAGGTGAGGCGAATATGCATTTGTATTCTTCCATGATCCCGTCCATTTGTTGTTGGTGCAAAGAGAGTCATTGTGTAGAGGCCACGAATGTGGTGGTGACCATCTTCTTACTGTGAGCATGGATAAAAAAGAAGACGAACTTCTCGGACTGTGAAATGACCTTACTACATTTCTTAGTAGAGATTGAATAAATAGTATTAGGCAATGTCACCTCTGGGATCCTCTACAATTGTCTACCCAAGGTAATAATGACAGTGCGGGGTCTAGACTCATACAAAACATGACGTTTCCACAAATATGGTTGTCCTAAAAGAAAATCACAAAATTCAAGGGGAGAAATATCACACAACACCTCATCTTTGAAACACTTGATGTCGTAGGGTATAAAACATTTTTGGCTGACACAGAGATCTCTTCCTTGACAGAGCCAGCTGATGGTGTAGGGTTGTGGGTGCGGTGTCATTGGAAGTTCCAACCTCTTGAAGACCTATGCTGAAATCAGGTTCTTTTGACTACCGTTGTCAATAATGAAATGAATCAAAGCCCCCTTGACCCACATTTGTGAGTGAAAGATGTGTTTCTCTTCCTTTGGTTCTTCTGGTTCACTTGGCTAGAATTTGGTGGTAGCAATCGTGGCACTGGGTTCAACATCGATAATCTTCTTCCCTCCTTCAAGATTTGACTCAGAATCAGAATCGACCTTTGACTCGAAAGCCTTAAGATCAATCATGAGGGATTGCTTGGAGCAACATTCGTCGGTGTTGTGACATGGAATTTTATGGTACTCACACCATTTTCCCGTTTCCTTCTTCATCTTCTTGTTTCCCTTATTGTGTTGCAACTTGGATGAATTGTCCTGAGGGCAGCCATCACGACTTGGTCCCTTGCTGTGTGGGTTGGGGTTTCCTTTTCCCTTCTTCAACTGTGAGGGGTTTGTATATCCAAACTCTCGCCATTTCTACTTAACTTTTTTCTCAATCTTGACATCGTATCTATAAGTCGTGCCCAATGAGGCAATATCCAGGAACTCCATTTCTGTTTGAATGTATCTATGAAAAAGACTGTGGTATTTGAGAACTGTATGACGCTCACAATATTTAATACCCAATTTGGTGTGTAGGGTATGGAAAATAACGATGAAGTTTGGTACTATCTGGTCCCTTTCTTGACGTAGGGTGGTCCATCTGGTGTACTGGTCCTCATAGCTTCCAACAAGCTAGTACTATTCTTTAATGGCATCCCAGAAGGGATCCCATGTAGGGGCCACCACAAAAATTGCAGATTCCTCCATGACCCTTTTCTCAGAGTAAGTATCCCACCAATATTTAACAAAGGGAATGACCTTGAGGAGTGCAAAAGTGATCTTTTCCCTATCGGAAAAATTGTGGACTTAAAAACATCCCTCGAGAAAATTTAGCCATTTATCTACATCATCCGCATCTATCAGTCCTTCAAATAATGGAGTATCAAAATTTACCTATACTGTGAAGGGGGTTGCATGGTCGCTTGATGAACATGCTTCTCCCGTGGACAACCATTGAAGGATCTGTGCAAAGTTGCCCATCATTTGCTCCTTTGTTGCGTAAGGGCTTCCTCGAGCAACATTTTAATAAGATCTTTTGCTCCATCATCTTTATTTTCATCTCCAATTAGTTGTTTTCGAGCTTGGCGTGAAAAATATGGTAATGGATCGATTGGTTCGAGTACCAACTTCTTATACCTAGACCTTGTCGGGGACATGCATGAAGAAAAATAAATGAAGAGCAGACCGCTCTGGTACCACTAATCTAGATTTAGGAGTGGAATGAACTAATTAACAGACTAAATATAATAAACATAACGATAGGAAGAATAACGCAAATATCCAATGAACAATATCTTCTATTAAATAATGAAATAGGTTGAAACTGTAAAAATGGAGAACTAAAACTTGCTTGAATGGTGGTAGCTATCTCTTAGGAGAGATGTGGACACTACGTGCATCCATCTAAGAAGAATGAATTATAATGAGGCTCCATAGGCCCTTTTCATATTACTCATGAATTCCAATACCCTATACATCCAAAAACCTAACATAGAAGGTGAAATGCCAAAATTCATGTGGGCGCTATGGGTAAGTTGGTGTAGTTTGGTACCTCAACTTCCTAGTGTCATAACGTTTGCATACGACCTTCATTTTAGGCACGTGAAATCCCATTGGAAAGGTATTTTAGAGAGCTACACATTTCGCTGTTAGACTCTGACTCTGTCTACAGTTTGACTGTGGAAAGCCAAAAAAAAAATGTTTAGGGACCCAAAACAACCTTGAAAGTACAACAAGATGTGCTGACATGAAAACATACAAAATAAGACAGTTGGATTAGGTGAGAGGGCACTCGTATCAACCTGGAGAATGTGTAAGGCTTCAGACAACCCCATAAGTGTAGGAATCACAGTTATAAAGAAGTACAAAAATATGTGTTGAACAAAAATGGACATGAGGAGACAGTTGGAATAGGTGGGTGGCCACTAATATCCACCTGGATCATTCTGAAATATCCCACTTCTTTCAGTTTTGAAAATGAAATTCAAAAGATAAAAATTCCAGTGCCATTTTTAGAACTGATTAAAAATGAAGAGTTTAAAAGGTATATTTCCAATATGCTGCACCCTGAATCTTCCTGCAATTCCATAGACTCAGTGAATTTACAAGATGAAAAACCAACATTCATATTGGGAACTTTGGTAGAAGAAAGGGATGTCTCTTCTCCTCCTTTTTAGACATCATTGAATATTCATGATAAAAATTTTCACAACTGCTTGATGGAATCAGGTTCATCTCATAACCTCATTCCTAAATTTTTTATTGATGAGTTAGGTATAGAAGTTACTAAAACCTATCATGACCTATACTCATTTGACTCCAAAAAAGTGAAATTCCTTGGAGTGATCAAAGACCTGGTTGTTACCTTGTTTCAATTTCCCATGAAGAGTGTGGTCATGGATATTGTGGTGGCTAATGTCCCCCCTAAGTTTGGGATTCTATTGTCAAATCTTGGATTAATATACTAGGGGGAACTTTGTGGATGGACCTTTCATATGCCATTATTCCTTTATTTGGAGGAGAGAACATAAAGATTTACAGGGAAGCACAACTAGCTTACATCATCAGTGATGAAGCTAATCCTACAAACCATCCAATTTCTGATGTTGACATTGATCTAGGATCCAATATCCTACAACTTAGTGATGCTCCTCAATCACCCATTGAAATAAAAAAACATCATATTGAAACTTGTGAGACACCTCCTCAAAATACCCCAATTTGGAAGATGTTTTTTGATGGGGACTCTTATAAAGAAAGTGTTGGTACTGCAATGGTTTTTATTTACCTAGCTCAAGAAATTATATCCTTGTCTTATAAACTAGAATTTGAAACAACAAATAATGTTGCAGAGTATGAGGCTCTTGTCCTGGGTTTGAGGGTTTCTAAAGATATGAAGATTGGGGGTTAGAAGTTTTTGGATATTTTGAACTAATTGTGCATCAGGTTAAAAATCTATATCAAGAAAAACATACCAGGTTAAAAACTTACATAAATGAAATTTGGTATATTATTGATAATTTTTTCTTAGCCTTTAACATCACTTTTGTTCCAAGGGAAGAGAATGCCATGCCAGATTCTTCGGCTTTTTCTGCAAGTAACTTTAAGATCCCCTTTCCCCCCAAGCTCAAGTATGGTGTGAAAGTAAAGTATATACCCTCTATACCTGACAATGTCAAACATTGGAAGGTATTGTAGGATGATCTTGAGATTAAGAGATTCCTGGAAACAATGGAAGAGTTTTATGCTCTTCATATTGATCAAGATCGTGATGATATAAAAATTATTCATACCGATGTTTTCCTGAATAAAATTGCAGAGCACAAGATTTTCTAACTTCCCAGTAACCATATTCCCAAAGCATTGGTCCCTTTGGAGATATTATTTGACAAAAATGATGTTTTTGTGAAGGTTAAAGGTTCAAATGAAGAAGCTAATGTGATAGAATGCAACTTAGGTACAAAGGAAAATCCCAAGTATGTCAAATTGTCTAGTAGTTTATCAAAGGGGTAAAGGGATGAGTATGTGAAGTTATTAAAGGAGTTTTATGATGTATTTTCTTGGAAATATGAATATCTAAAAACTTATGATACAAGCATCATTGAACATAAATTCCCTTTGAAAGATGAGACCAAGCCATTTAGATAGAAACTAAGACAGATAAATCCCATGTTGCTACCTATTATGGAAAAGGAAGTTAAGAAGTTGTTTGATGCTAAGATCAGCACACCTTCAAGGTATTCTGAGTGGGTGGCCAACCTAGTCCCTATGAGGAAAAAGAATGTTGAAATAAGACTTTGTGTTGATTTCAGAAATTTAAACAGAAGTTCCAAGAAAGATAATTATCCGTTGCCTAAGATGGAACATATTTTGCAGAGGGTGACTAGTTCAACAAGGATGTCTATGATTGATGGCTTCTCAGGCTACAATTAGATCTCTGTCTACCTGAAGGTAGAGAGAAAACAACTTTCACTACTCCTTGGGGAACATTTATGTATGCTAAAATACCCTTTGTGTTATAAAAACAGGATCGCGGAGCAATAAAATAAAACAAATGCAGAAATAAAAAATAGAAGATACACAATACAATAGAGACACAGATCTACATGGTTTACCCAGTGTGGGCTACATCCACCAGATAAATTTCCAGGTCCTTCCTTAATATTATCCAACAAATGAAGGGATACAACCTACAACAAACCTGTTTTAACTTCCTCTTCTTTATCTCACAGTCTCCTATCTCAGAATACAATATTCACAATGAATACATAGCCACAATACATTTCCCTTATAAATGAGGGGTTCCTTCTAGGGAAAAAAAACCTAGCACAACTTCTGTCATCAGATCTGTGACATTATAATGAACGGTCCATGTTTACTATGAAATTACAATATACATTTACAAGGCAATTTTTCCTTCGGGGGCTTTTCCCCCAAACCCCCACCGGGGGCCCGCTTGCCCTCGGACCCCGCAGAGGGGGTAACCCCGTTTTGTACTCCCCCGCATGGAGGAGTGTACATTATTCCTGGGTGTAAAATATTCATGGGGTATAAACACGGCTAAAAACAAAGACCTCTGAATCAGGAAGATAATCATGATCCACAACCAACATTTTGGTCTAATGAATGTAGGAGCAACCATTCAACGAGAAATGGATATTGCCTTCATTGGGGAGAAGGAAATATTTGTGGTCATCTATCTAGATGACATTACAATGTTCTCAAAATATTATAAGGAACATTATAATCATTTGAAGAAGGTTTTCCCGAAATGTAGAAAGTTTGGGCTATCTCTCAATCCTAAGAAGTATTTTTTTGCTATGAAAGAAGGCAAGTTGTTGTGACACATTGTCTCAACAGAAAGGTTAAGGATTGATCCAAGTAGATTACAGGCCATCAAAAATCTGTCTCTTGCTAGATACAAGAAAGAGATCCAGTCTTTCTTGGGTAAAATAAATTATTTGAGAAGATTCATCTCTAACTTTGTTGAATTGGTTAAGTTTATCACATCTATGCTTAGAAAGGGAAATGATGTGAAATGGACTTTTGAAGCTCGAAATTCCTTTGGTCAAATAAAAAAAGAATTGACTGAGGCACCTCTTCTCATTAGACCTAATTATTCAAAGGAATTTTTTATATTTTCTTTTTCCTCACATGACACATTGGTTGCTGTCCTTCTTCAAAAAAACACAGGTGGGATAGAGCAGCCCATTTCCTTTTTCATCAAGTCATTAAGGGATGCAGAGGTGAGGTATGATATTATGGAAAATTAGGCTTATGCTTTGGTTAAATACCTTAAATCCTCCAGGTTATATATTCTTCATTCCAAGATTATTTCCTATGTCCCATCAAACTCTGTGAAGGAAATACTTATCTAGCTTGACATATATGGAAAGAGGAGCAAGGGAATCTGCAAGATGATTCATATCTATGGGCATATAAGAAATAGAAAAAATGGAAAAAGAATCCCTGATTTTCCATACCTCATCCTTGTAGGCCTTCAATCTGACATGCTTTGCTTGGAAAGTATTGTTTACTTGTTGTATGATGAGATCTACATCTCCAAACACCTTTAATACTTTAATTTCCATCTCCTTAGCTGAATTTAATCCCAATAGCAAGGCCTCATACTCTGCTATATTGTTAGTAGTTTTGAAATCAAGCTTAAAAGAAAAATGTATAGCCTCTTTCAAAGGAAAAATCAAAACTACACCTGCACCTACTGAGTCTTTGGTACTGGCACCATCAAAATACATGGCCCAAACTGGAATACCTTTTTCATCAGTTTGCTATTCAGTGGGCTTTACAAGCTGCAAAGGAGCTGACTAAGAATCATCTATTTGAAGAATACATGAGCCAAAGTCTGTGTCTACAACATAAATAGGATGATTTACAGAATTTTTTGCATCACTAATGATGTAGGCAAGTTGATTCTCTCTGTAGAGTCTCTTTAGCTCCCCTCCAAACATTGGGATCATAGCATACGAAAGATCCATCTGCAAGGTACACCCCAACCTTTTTCTCCATGGACATGAATAAAGGAGTCTGAACTTGGGTGGGATATCAGCAACCACGACATCCATTACCATGCTTCTCATTGGCAATTGGGCAAGGTTTATAACAAGGTATTTTATGAGGCCAAGGCATCTGACTTTCCTAGAGTCAAAAGAGAAGAGATCATGATATGGCTTGGTGACCTCAAGCCCAAGTTCGTCCATCACTTCTTTGGGCATAAGATTATGCCATGATCCTGAATCAAGCAAGCAGTTGTGAAGGATCTTATCATGAACATTTAGGGATATATAGAAAGGTGGAAAAGAGTCATCTTGATATTCTATCATAGTCCCTATAGTTACTGTTGACTTGTCATCTTGTAAGTTTACAAAATCAACAAATGAAGAGGTCTTTGGTTCAAGGGACTTCAGGATGGCAGACTTGAAAATGTCGTTCTTCATAAGTTTGGCCAATGGCATAGGTATTTTGACTTTCTGAATTTCTGATTCGAAATTGAAAGAGTATGATGATTTGTCAGAATTTTTTACCTTGTTAGAAGGAGCTCTAAGGATAGCTTAATCCTTGACTTGGGTTGGAGATTGCTTCTACTATTTTTTTGCAGAAATGGGGGTCTGCTTTACAGGAGCAGCAGGCTGCTTGGCAACAACTTCTTTCTTCTTCATAGGAGTTGTGGGCAATGGTTTAGGAGGAACATTTTTAGATCTTAAATTATAACCTTGTTGATCATCTTTCTGATAGACATATTCTTCAATACTTGCCTCATGAATCTCCTGATCCATCTAGGCTTCTTCATAATCTAGGAATCATTTTCATCACCAAAACAATTTATGTCATCTTCTTCTTCAACTTCATAATGAGGTATTTGTTGTTCCTCTTCTAGCATTGAATTTTGGAAAGGGAGTCTGATTCTTTGATCATCGGTTGCATTCTTTTCTATCTAAAGGATCTGGACCTATTGATTGTTCCTTCTATAAGGGAAAGCATTTGGATTTCTAGGGACAAAAGCATTTGGCTCTTTTATCCTTGCTGGCTGCTGACTCTGAACCTTCAATTTTGACATTTCAGATGTCAAGTTTTCCATCATATTGGCCATCTTTTAAATTTTTCTATTAGAAGAAGAAGGGGGATCAACAAAAAACTTCTTTCTCTCAACTTTTCCTTTGAGTTTATAAGATGCCATAATATTTGATTCGACTTCGAGAGCAACATCTTGAATTAAAGCAAGTGTGGTTGATCTTCTTTCTCTAAGGATTAAACAAAAATCTAGATCAAAAGCAGCAGAAAATGTGATCTTTGCTGATGTGTCACTTGGCTTGATCTCTGCAGGGATCTTGCCGAACATTCTATTGAATCTTTTGATGAAGTCTGAGATCGACACCCTATTTTCTCTTCTTAGGTTTCTGAATTTAGAAATGTAATATAGGAGGTCTCTTCTTTCTCCCCAATGTTTTAAGAACACCTCATCTAATTGATCAATACATGTCACTGAATTTGCTGGTAGTTCTTTGAACCACTTCCTGGCTTGCCCATCCAAACTTTGAACAAAAACTCTAGTCCACACATCTTCTTCTGAAATATTAATATTTTCAGCATAAGCATAAAATGCTTCTATATGTTCTTCGACAGTATAATCCCCGTGTCCGAAAAACTTTGGGATATATTTCTAATAATCTCCAGTTGGCATGGAAGATAGGGGATTGGTAAAGATAAGTGGAGCATACCTATTTGCTAAGATTTTCTCCATCTTGGTTAAAGGGACAACCATGACAATCTTAGGGGTTGATGCAGAGGAAGAATTTTCAGGAGATGAAGGCTGAGATGGGATGGCTGAGTTTAATAAAAATGATTGTCTTACTTCACTCTGAGCAAAATTTTCAGAAATGGGTGGAAAATAAGAGGCCTTGTAAAACTGACCAAGCAATAAGACTAAGCTTTCTTCTCGCTTAGAGGAAAGATCTTGTAAAATATCTTCGAGAACGGGCATATTTGTATGAGTATAGAAAACACCCTCTATAGGCTTTGTGGGTGAGGAATTCAAGGAAGAAGAAGAAGATGATTCTTTTTGCTGAGGGGATCCTATAATTACTTATTTAAGGTTGGATGTGATATCATGCTCAAAAACAGAGTCTGTAACATTAGAGGAAACCGAAGGCTCCTCAACCTTTAAGCTTTCCGATACAATTTCAATTTTCTAAGAATTATGAGTTCCGACAGTAGGGGATTCAACTAGAGGTTCTTTAGATATGAAAGAAGAGGTGTCTGTTTGAATACCTGGATGTGATGTCTTTGCAGATCTGGAATCCTGTCTTTGTAAAGCCTTTCCCCTATTGATGATCTTCTCAGGGTCTAGAACTGGTACTGCTAGTGGGCCTTCTTGGTTTGCCCTGGTGTGATCTCTTTTTGGAGCCACTTCATTCCAATGGAGTCGCCAAATAGATGGTTACAACCCAAATGATTTCCAGGATTCATCTATCATCAAAGATGGATCTATGTCATCTCCCAAGGAAGCTGAGCTTCAATCTCTTTTCCCTGGCATTACTGCCAATTTGTTATCACTCCAGGAAACTCTCCTAGGCTGTAAGTCAGAGATGTCTAGAAACTTAATCTTTTTGGAAACTATTTTCTCAATAATAAGTGTGGGTTTGGATCAAGATGAATATCCTAATATCTGGATTGTATCTTCAAGACAGTCTAAATATATTCATGCAACAGAAGGCCTTCAAGAGCTATTTATCAGATAGGTTTGTATAACAGATGGATAAGAAAACCAATCGGTTAACCAAAACATACATAAACCATATATATGATGGGTCAACAAATGAGCAAAATATGCTTATGATTCTTTCTTAACAATCAAAAGTAAGATGAAATTTACCATAGGACCATTAAATAGAGACAAAAGAACGAATTCCACTCATATGCATAGACAAAGATGAAGGAGGGTCTGACAATAACAAGTGAAGGAATATTGCAGGCTTGATATATTAAAGAAAAAGTCTTTCATACAAAACAGTAGAATGTAGAACTCAAAATTGAACCTGGCGACTCATCTTTTGTCTTTTTCTTTATAGCTTTACAATGCAGTTTTGAGATCCTAAAAGAATGGATCAGATATGCTAAAGATAGAAAGTCAAAATTCAGTTGCAAAAGATAATGAATGATCCTCAAAAAGAGGTCAATTCCACCTTTCATGGTCTTCAGATCTTGTAGAGTCCTTGTGCAGTGTAGAATAGCCTTCCAAGGCTGATTGATGACTCTTCCAAGAGATAGAATTTGAATTTGCTGAGTTGTGCAAAAATCCTAATTTGTTGCCACCAAAATAGGTACCAAAACCAACTTGGATACCTTTTCTAATCCTTATACACCAAAAATGGATCTTGAATATGACTCTATAATTCAACATCTATCCATTTCAAGTGTTTTTAAATGGTTTAGATTAGTAAAACCTCGATCTGTGCAAAATTTAGCTTTCTCTGGCCAGTGACAGGTTTCGATGGTTAACATAGAGGAATTTTGGGTGTATTAACTACCAAAAGTTTTGATTTCGGTGGTTAATGAACAGTCGTCCTGTTCGCCTAAACCACCGAAAACTTAGCTTTGTCCAAAACTTCAAAATTGCAAAAATTGATTACCTTGATACTTTGGTTCATGTTATAAAGTTTTGCCTTTCTTTCAGTCAACTCTGTATTTGCCTTTTTAACGAATCTTTCTAAAACTTCCATCTCATAGATCTGTTTCAGAAGTTTATTGATTTTCTAAGTTTTGGATGCTTTGGGCTTGCTTGAAGAAGCTTTTGCTAATGGTTGACTGTGTTCATCTTGAGGAGTTGGTGAGGGCAAGTTGGGATAATCTTCTGCAACTTTCTCAGCCTGTTCATCACCCTGTGTCTCTGCTAACTCCTACTCTGCCTTTGATTTGTTGTATGGTAAGTTCAAAGGGTTATCTCCTTCAACAAGGTCCTTGGTCTGCTCACCCTCTTTACCAAATTGTAATTACCTTTTGGTTCTTTTTCATTTAGCAGAGGATGATTCCGTCGGCTCTCTTGGAGGTGAGATAGCCTTCCTTTTTCTTTGACTATTGTTAGGGGTGATGGACTTCTTAGCAGCAAACTTCTTTCTCCTCCACTTGTTTCTTCTCCAAGGACTCTTTAACAATGAGTGTAACCAAACCTTGGTGTGACAACCTATTGGCCACTTTGGTAGGCTTCGCCTTGACTTGTCTGGCCATTTTTTGTGAGAGCTTTGTGCAGGTAGAAAGGCAAATTCATCGGAGACCTGCCTGTGAAATGGTTCAATAGATTGAAGTGGTAAAACATAATCTTGTTGTACCTTCCCTCACAGACGATGTATGCAAATATTGACTTCAAAAGGGGTTTCCATTTAGGCTCAAGAAAGGACATTGGTATGTCTTTCTTCCATATGAAATCCTTATGCTGAGGTTGTAAGTAGGATCTGAACTCAATGTTTACAGGCACGGTGGTATTAAACTAACATTCCCCTATTCTTAGGAGGCCAGTAACCTATGTAATGGCTTCCTCATCAACTACAAATTCCTCCTTTCCAATAGTAGATGTCCTTCCATCGTATGATAAGGCAAATGTTTCAGAAAGATGTTCGTGAAAGTCTGCAATTTTTTCACAATAGGAAAAGGTTCCAATCTGTTTGAAAAAGTTAGCCACCTCTGGGTGTGCCTCTAGATACCATGTTAAATCTAACTCAGACCTGAGGGTTGGCCCAACTTTCGGCATCTGATGAGTTTTTTGACCTGTCCTTGCCATCTAGGAAAACTCTGGGAGCTAGGGGAACAAACACCTAAAGTTTAGGATGAACTAAGAGTGTATGTCGAGGTAAAAGACATAGAATAGGATGATTCAAAGTTTTATTTTCATAAAGACAATCTTCGACATATTTTAATCAATAGTAAACATTGGATATTAGCTGAGAATTTCAAATTCAGGTAGGAAATATAATTGAACTGAAACAGTGAGTGATTCTAAAGACTACCTGAGGACTCAGGTTTTTCTTTGAATTGGATGACAGATGACTTGATGACCAACAACATAACTCGAGCTTCTCTTGGCAACAACGACAATTTATTTTAGCGTATGAGTTGGTTAATGAAAACATAGGTTTAGACATAGTTTCATATTTGAAAAGGTGATTAACTGGGGTTATTATGAACCTATCCCCTTGGGACTTGAAGTAATGATCAACCATGTGACTAATCAATACAGTTAGCCGAGAATCAAACTCCTAAAATTCTGTGTTATGCCAAGACTTCATATGAAATGACAAATGGTGGTTAAAAAGGACAACAGAGCATCAATACCCCAATAAGATGTAATAATAACATCCTACCTCACCAAATCGATCAAGTTTCGGTGGTTATGTCTTCATGATTATGCCAAATGACAGCTAGCTCATGCGAAAGCACGAGCTTTTCTTTTTCCACGTAGAAACCTTTTTGGTGGTTAACTGGGCTTTTGCTTTTCCCTCTTAACTACCGAGAACGAAGGCTTTCGGTGGTTAATGAGCGGTTTTTAGGCTCTCCTAAACCACCGAAACCTGAGATTCTCTCTTTTGCTTAAGAAAACCAAATCAAAATTTTTTTTCAAGTTTATTTACAGAAAATAGACTCTCTAACATACCTAAAGAAATTTAGAAATAAATTTTTGGACCACAATCTATCACCTAAAAAGAAAAATCTCCATCAATTTATTTGAGGAGATAACACTGGCGCCTATTGGGGATGAACGCCTCCCTGTGAGGTTTCAAGAACCACAGAACCAATTCCTTTCCTGAAAAAAGAAATCTTAAAACCATCTGCTAGTGTTTCCATTGGGCATGGAGTTATTCTATAAAAACAAAGACTAAAAATAAAATTACAATGACCAGGCTTCACAATCTTAGACAAAATAGAGTTTCAAAAATCACTTGTTGACTGGGCCACCAAACATTTCTTCACCTCCCATACTTTGCAGAATGAATGTGTTGTTGTGCTGTATTTGAGTTATCATGAAAGGGATGGTCCACAAAGAATTGAACTTGTCGTGTTTGCCTTTATCCTGTCTGAGGGCATCCCATTTCAGAACCCAGTCACCAACCTGAAAATTATCTACCTTTTCTTTCCTATCAAAAGTATCCTTGATCCTCTTTTGATGAGCCTCTGATTTGTCCACCAACTGTTCTCAGACCTACTATAGTTCTACCAAATCAAGCATTCTTCTTACCATATCATTTGACTCAGTTTGCTCTTCCTGAAAAAATTTAGCCACTGGTAAAACTAGCTGAACATGAGAAATGGCATCAGTTCCATAGACCAATTTGAATGGAGAGGTTCCTATGGATTTTTTGATAGTTACTATGTCTGCCCACAGAGAAAATTTTAATTTAGAATCCCAATTCTTTTTGTTCTCCTCTAACGACTTTCTGATGATTCTGATTAAGCTCTTATTGGATGATTCTGCTAGACCATTACCTTGAGGGTAGAAGGGGGTTGAATGTACCAATTGGATGCCCATTGATTTACACATATCAACCAATGCATCAACTTTCAAAAGATTTTGAATTATATGTTACCAACCTTTTGGAGCAACCGAATTTGCTCAATATTTTTTCATAAAGAAATTTCATGACGACCTGATCAGTGGAATTCCTAGTGGGAACTGCCCCTATCCATTTTGTAAAATAATATGTGGCTACTAAGATCCACTTATGTTGAACACTATACGAAGGATTAATCTCATCTATAAAATCTAAACCCCACTACTGAAAATGGCCATTCACTACTATAGGTCTTAGGGGCAGAGATTTTAGCTGTTGTTTTCCTGTGAATCTTTGACATTTACCACAAGCTTTGATGAAGGAACACATATCTGAGAAATGAAAAGGCCAATAGTACCCAACCCTTAGAATTTTATGAACTGTGGTCTTCCAGTAATGATGACCTCCACAAAAAATTGAATGAAACTGATGTATAACTTCCACTGACTCTTCTTTGTCAAAACATCTGAGTAGTAAACCAGCAGGGTCTTTCCAATATAACAGATTATTGTAAATGCAAAATTTGATGTCTCTGAGCTTAAGGGATCGGGTTTGAGTCATCCTAAGTTCAGGAGGAACCTCTAGCTTTTGTAAAAAATGAATAATACCTGAGTACCATTCACAAGAAGACAAATGCTCCGCCACCTATTGATTGTTATGTTGTCCTTCTATTGCCACCTCCGTCTACAAACTCGTTGAATTTTCCCCTATGAAATTTATGTCTAGCAACTCATGGTTTTCCTCCATTAAAATCTTAGCAAGGTCTTGGCCTTTTACCAATTTGGTGGGATTCACTTCTATGTCAAGATCGATTAACTTTGTGATCCATTTAGCTCTCTTTCTATCAATATCAGGCTGAGTCAAAACATCTTTCACGGAGGGTGAAGGAACATATGCAATGACTTTTGAGTAGAGGATATAAATTCTGAAATCTTTTAAACATTTTATGAGAGCATAGGCTTGTTTTTCAATAGGATCATACCTTAGTTCATCATCTCTGAGTGTTTTGTTGAAGAAGGCAACTGGGTGATCCATATTGTCATCATCTTTCTATAACAAGACTGCTACCACCGTGTCATAAGAAGCTAAGGAAAAAATATAGAAACTCTTGCCATAATCCAGACTAATTAGAGTCGGGGATTCCATGATAGCCTGTTTGATATCCTGAAATGAATTCCTTGCATTGTCTGTCCATTTTATCTCAGATCCCTTTTTCAACATACATGTTATGTGTTTTACTAGCTTGGAAAAATTTGGAACAAATCTTCTAACAAAATTAATCTTACCGAACAGAGATTGAATATCCTTTTTTGACCTTGGTAAGGACAACTTCTGAATTTATTCTACCCAAGATGGATCAATTTTCATGCCTTCTGTTGAGACAATATGGCCTAGGAGCTTGCCTTTCCTTAGAGAAAAATGGGACTTTTTGGGATTCAATAAAATTCTGAATTGCCTGCACTTCAGAAAAACTCTTTTTAAATGCTTTAGATGCTTTTCATGATTGCTGGAACAAACTGTGATGTCATCAATATAGATGAGAACAAACTTATACTTCTCACCCATGAAAGCTATGTCCAAGGACCTTTGAAAAGTGGCCCCGACATTCATCAATCCGAATGGAATTTTGGCGTACATGAAGGTACCCCAAGGAGTAGTAAAAGCAGTCTTCTCTTGGTCATTAGGATGGACAGAAATCTGGTTGTAGCCAGAAAAACCATCCAAGAAAGACATAACAGTAGCCCCTGAAATTCTTTGCAGCAAATGTTCCATCTTAGGTAGGGGATAGTTATCTTTCTTTGAGCATATGTTTAGGTTTCTAAAGTCCACACATAACCTGACCTCACCATTTTTCTTTCTCACTATTACTAGATTTGCAATCCATTTAGAGTATCGTAAAGGGATTATGATCTTGGCATCAAGAAGCTTTTTGATTTCTCTTTCAATTACAGGAAAAAGAAGAGGACTGATAGCTATGAGATTTTGTTTCAAAGGGATGGTGTCCTTTTCAAGTGGGATCTTATGTTGAATGATCTCAAGGTCATAATTTTTCATATCACTGTATTTCCAAGAGAAAACATCAGAGAATTCTTTCAAAATGCTGCAATATTCAGACTTCTTATCAACAGTCAATTCAGAGGACAAATTTATGAATTTAGGCTAGATTTCACTTCCTATGTTGTTCTCATGAACAAAAGACTCTTTTTCCTTCTTATCTGGCTTGTAGGGGACATCGTTATGATCGAATAGATTTTCAAGAGGTACCAAATCCCAAGGTATATAATTGTTGGGCAGTTGAACAATATCATGTTGACCCAATTTTTGTTTTAGCTTAGGCTTTTGGGATTCCTCTACATTTTGATTTTGCTGGTCGACATGCATATCAAAAAATTCATCTACCACCTAGAGAAATCTATTAAGTTCATCATCATCTTCAAAACCTTTCCAGTATTTGATATTGTTAGGCAAAGATGGTCTATATTTGGCTTGGATTTCATAATTGATCCTGGGAGGCATGGGAGCAATAAACAGACTAGCTGAAACAGCAAGGGAATCCGCAAGATGATTCATATCTCTGGGTATATAAGAAATATCAAAAATGGAAAAAGAATCCCTGATTTTCCATACCTCATCCCTGTAGGCCTTCAATCTGACATGCTTTGCTTGGAAAGTACTATTTACTTGTTGTATGATGAGATCTGTGTCTCCAAACACCTTTAAGACTGTAATTCCCATCTCCTTAGCTGAATTTAATCCCAATAGCAAGGCCTCATACTCTGTTATATTAGTAGTTTTGAAATCAAGCTTAAAAGACAAATGTATAGCCTCCTTCAAAGGAGAAATCAAAACTACACCTGCACCTACTGAGTCTTTGGTACTGGCACCATCAAAATACATGGTCCAAACTGGAATACCTTTTTCATCAGTTTGTTGTTTAGTGGGATTTACAAGCTGTAAAGGAGCTGACTAAGAATCATCTATTTGAAGAATACATGAGCCAAAGTCTGTGTCTACGGCATAAATAGGATGATTTACAGAATTTTTTGCATCACTGATGATGTAGGCAAGTTGATTCTCTCTGTAGAGTCTCTTTATCTCCCCTCCAAACATCGGGATTGTAGCATACTAAAGATCCATATGCAAGGTACCCCCCAACCTTTTGCTCCATGGATGTGACAAGAGGAGTCCGAACTTGGGTGGGATATCAACAACCTCGACATCCATTACCATGCTTCTCATTGGCAATTGGGTAAGGTTTATAACAAGGTCTTTTATGGGGCCAAGTCATCTGACTTTCCTAGAGTCAAAAGAGAAGAGATCATGATATGGTTTGGTGACCTCAAGCCCAAGTCCGTCCATCACTGCTTTGGGCATAAGATTATGTGATGCCCCTGAATCAAGCAAGAAATTGTGAAGGATCTTATCATGAACATTTAGGGATATATAGAAAGGTGGACAAGAGTCACCTCGATCTTCTATCATAGGCCCTATAGTTACTGTTGGATTTTCATCTTGTAAGTTTACAAAATCAGCATATGAAGAGGTCTTTGGTTCAAGGGACTTCAGGATGGAAGACTTGAAAATTTTGTTCTTCATAAGTTCGGTCAATGGCATAGGTATTTTTACTTTCTGAATTTTTTATTCAATATTGAAAGAGTATGATGATTTTTCAGAAGTTTTTACCTCGTTAGAAGGATCTCTGAGGATAGCTTTCTCCTTGACTTGGGGATGAGATTGATTCTACTGCTCTTTTGCAGAAATGGGGGTTTGCTTTACAGGAGCAGCAGGCTGCTTGGTAGCAACTTCTTTCTTCTTCACAGGAGCAACAGGAAATGGTTTAGGAGTACAATTTTTAAATCTTAAATTATAACCTTACTGATCATCTGTCTAATAGAAATATTCTTCAATACTTGCCTCATGAATCTCCTGATCCATCTGGGCTTCTTCATAATCTACTTGTGTCAAAAAGGAGGAATCATTTTCATCACCAAAACAATTTATGTCATCTGCTTCTTCATCTTCATCATGAGGTAGCTCCTATTCCTCTTCTAGCATTGCATTTTGGAAAGGGGGTCTGATTCTTTGATCATCAGTTGCATTCTTGTCTCTTTGAAGGATCTGTACCTATTGATTATTTCTTCTGTAAGGGAAAGCATTTGGATTTCTAGGAACAAAAGCATTTGGCTCTTTTATCCTTGCTGGCTGCTGACTCTGAATATTCGATTTTGACATTTCAGATGTCAAGTTGTCCAACATCTTGGCCATCTTTTCCATTTTTCTATTAGAAGAATAAGGGGGCTCAAAAGAAAACTTATTTCTCTCAACTTTTCCTTTGAGTTTTTGAGATGCCATAATATTTGATTTGACTTCGAGAGTAGCATATTGCATTAAAGAAAGTGTAGTTGATCTTCTTTCTCTAAGGATTAAACAAAAATATGGATCAAAAGCAGCAGAAAATGTGATCTTTGCTGATGCGTCACTTGGCTTGATATCTGGAGGGATCTTGTCGAACATTCTATTGAATCTTTTGATGAAGTCTGAGACCGACTCCCCATTTTCTCTTCTTAGGTTTCTGAATTCAGAAATGTAATATAGGAGGTCTCTTCTTTCTCCCTAATGTTTTAAGAACACCTCATCTAATTGCTCAATACATGTCACTGAATTTGCTGGTAGTTCTTTGAACCACTTCCTGGCTTGGCCATCCAAACTCTGCACAAACAATCTAGTCCACACATCTTCTTCTGAAATATTAATATTTTCAGCAAAAGAATAAACGGTGTCTATATGTTCTTCGACGGTATAATCCCCGGCTCTGGTAAAATTTGGCATATATTTCTGATAATCTCCAGTTGGCATGGCAGATAAGGGATTGGGAAAGACAAGTGGAGCATACCTATTTGCTAAGATTTTCTCCATATTGGTTAAAGGGACAGTCATGGCAATCTTAGGGGTTGATGCAGAGGAAGAATTTTAAGGAGATGAAGGCTGAGATGGGACGGCTGTGTTTAATAAAAATGATTGTCGTACTTCACTTTGAGAAAAAAAAATTCAGAAATGGGTGGAAAATAAGAGGCCTTGTAAAACTAACCAAGCAATAAGGCTAAGTTTTCTTCTCCCTTAGAGGAAAGATCTTGTAAAATATCTTTGAGAATGGGAAGATTTGTATGAGTATAGAAAACACCCTCTATAGGCTTTGTGGGTGAGGAATTCAAAGAAGAAGAAGAAGAGGATTCTTTTTGCTGAGGGGATCCTATAATTACTTCTTTAAGGTTGGATGTGATATCATACTAAAAAACAAAGTCTGTAACATTAGGTGAAACTGAAGTCTCCTCAACCTTCAAGCTTTCCGATACAATTTCCATTTTCTGAGAATTATGAGTTCCAGGAGTAGGGGATTCAGCTAGAGGTTCTTTAGATATGAAAGAAGCAGTGTTTATTTGAATACCTAGATTTGATGTCTTTTCAGATCCGGAAGCCTATCTTTGTAAATCCTTTCCCCTACTGATGATATTCTCAGGGTCTGGAACTGGTGCTGCCAGTGGGCCTTCTTGATTTGCTCTAGTGTGAGCTCTTTTCGGAGCCACTTCATTCTAATGGAGTCACCAGATAGATGGTTACAACCCAAATTATGTCCAGACTTTGTCTATCATCAAATATGGATCTATGTCGTCTCCCAAGGAAGCTGAGCTTCAATCTCTTTTCCCCAGCATCGGCGCCAATTTGTTATCACTCTAGGAAACTCTCCTAGATTGTAAGTCATAGATGCCTAGTAACTTAATATTTTTGGAAACTATTTTCTCAATAATAAGTGTGGGTTTTGATCAAGATGAATATCCTAATCTCTGGATTGTATCTTCAAGACAGTCTAACTATATTCATGCAACACAAGGCCTTCAAGAGCTATTTATCAGATAGGTTTGTATAACAGATGGATAAGAAAACCAATCGGTTAACCAAAACATACATAAACCATATATATGATGGATCAAAAAACAAGCCAAATATGATTATGATTCTTTCTTAACAATCAAAAGTAAGATGACAGTTACCATAGGACCATTAAATAGAGACAAAAGAACGAATTCCACTCATATGCATAGACAAAGATGAAGGAGGGTCTGACAATAACCAATGAAAGAATCTTGAAGGCTTGATATATTAAAGAAAATGTCTTTCATACAAAAAAGTAGAATGTAGAAGTCAAAATCGAACCTGGAGATTCATCTTCTGTCTTTAGCTTTATATCTTTACAATGCAGTTTTGAGATCCTAAAAGAATGGATCAGATATGCTAAAGATAAAACGTCAAAATTCAGTTGCAAAAGATAAGGAATGATCCTCAAAATGAGGTCAATTCCACCTTTCATGGTCTTCATATCTTGTAGATTCCTTGTGCAGTGCAGAATAGCCTTCCAAGGCTGATTGATGACTCTTCCAAGAGACAGAATTTGAATTTGCTAAGTTGTGCAAAAATCCTAATTTGTTGCCACCAAAATAGGTACCAAAACCAACTTGGATACCTTTTCTAATCCTTCTACACCAAAAATGGATCTTGAATCTGACTCTACAATTCAACATCTATCCATTTCAAGTGTTTTCAAATGGTTCGGATTAGTAAAACCTCGATATGTGCAAAATTTATCTTTCTCTGGCCAGTGACAGGTTTCAGTGGTTAACACAGAGCAATTCTAGGTGTATTAACTATCCAAAGTTCTTCTTTCGGTGGTTAATGAATAGTTTCCATGTTCGCCTAAACCATCGAAAACTTAGCTTTGTCCAAAACTTCAAAATTGCAAAAATTGATTACCTTGATACTTTGGTTCATGTTATAAAGTTCTGCATTTCTTTCAGTCAACTCTGTATTTTCCTTTCTAATGACTCTTTCTAAAACTTCCATCTCATAGATCTGTTTCAGAAGTTTATTGATTTTCTAAGTTTTGGATGCTTTGGGCTTGCTTGAAGAATATTTTGCTAATGGTTGACTGTGTTCATCTGGAGTCGTTGGTGAGGGCAAGTTGGTTTAATCTTCTGCAACTTGCTCAGCCTTTTCGTCACCCTGTGTCTATGCTAACTCTTGCTCTGGCTCTGAGTCGCTATGTGGTAAGTTAAAAGGGTTATCTCCTTCAACAAGTTCCTCGGTCTGCTCACCCTCTTTACCAAACTATAATTTCCTTTTCATTCATTTTCTTTTAGCAAAGGATGATTCTGTCGGCTCTCTTGGTGGTGAGATAGCCTTCTTTTCTCTTCGACTGCTCTTAGGGGTGATGGACTTCTTAGCAGTAGACTTCTTCCCCTTTTCATCCTCTTGAAAATTAGTTTGGAACTCATTCCAAAATACGTAGTAATTCCAGTCCACTTGTTTCTTCTTCAAGGACTCTTTAACAATGAGTGTAACCAACCCTTGGTGTGACAAGCTGCTGGACACTTTGGTAGGCTTCCCCTTGACTTGTCTAGCCATTTTTGTGAGTGATTTTTGCAGGTACAAAGGCAAATTCATCGGAGACCTGCCTTTGAAATGGTTCAATAGCTTGAAGTGGTAAAACATAAGCCTGTTGTACCTGCCCTCATAGGTGATGTATGCAAAGATTGCCTTCAAAAGGGGTTGCCATTTAGGCTCAAGAAAGGACATTGGTATGTCTTTCTTCCATATGAGATCCTTATGTTGAGGCTGTAAGTAGGATCTGAACTCAATGTTTGCAGGCACGGTGGTCTTAAACCAACAGTCCCCTGTTCTTGGGAGGCCAGTAACCTCTATAATGGCTGCCTCATCAACTACAAATTCCTCCTTGCCAATAGTAGCTATCCTTCCATCCTGTGATAAGGCAAATGCTTCAGAAAGTTGTTGGTGAAAGTCTGCAAGTTTTTCACAATAGGAAAAGGTGCCAATCTGTTTGAAAAGTTTGGCCACCTTTGGGTGTGCCTCTAGATACCATGTTCCATCTAACTTAGACCTGAGGGTTGGCCCAACTTTCGACATTTGATGAGTTTGTTGACATGTCCCTGCCATTTAGGAAAAATATGCAAGCTAGGGGAACAAACACCTAAAGTTTAGGATGAACTAAGAGTGTATGTCGAGGTAAAAGACACAGAACATGATGGTTCAGAGTTTGATTTGCATAAACCCAATCTTCGACAGATTTTAATCAACAATAAACGTTGGATATTAGCCGAGAGTTTCAAATTCAGATAGGAAATATAATTGAACTAAAATAGTGAGAGATTCTAAAGACTACCTAAGGACTCAGGTTTTTCTTCGAATTGGATGACAGATGGCTTGATGACCAACAACAGAACTCAAGCTTCTCTTGGCAACAACGACGATTGATTTCAGCGTATGAGTTGGTTAATGAAAACACAGGTTTACACATAGTTTCATATTTGAAGAGGTGATTAATTGGGGTTATTATGAACCTATCCCCTTGGGACTTGAAGTAATGATCAACCATGTGACTAATCAATACAGTTAGCTGAGAATCAAACTCCTAAAATTCTGTGCTATGGAGAGACTTCATATGAAATGACAAATGGTGGTTAAAAAGGACAACAGAGCATCAATATCCAAATAAGATGTAATAATAACATCCAACCTCACCAAATCGATCGAGTTTCAACGGTTATGTCTTCATGATTACACCAACTGACAACTAGCTCGTGTGAAAGCACGGGCTTTTCTTTTACCACGTAGAAACCTTTTCGGTGGTTAATTGGGCTTTTTCTTTTCCCTCTTAATTACCGAGAACGAAGGCTTTCGGTGGTTAATGAGTGCTTTTCAGGATTCCCTAAACCACCGAAACCTGAGATTCTCTCTTTTGCTTAACAAAACCAAATCAAAAGTTTTTTCCAAGTTTATTTACAAAAAACAGACTCTCTAACATACCTAAAGAAATTTAGAAATAAATTTTTGGACCACAATCTATCACCTAAAAAGAAAAATATCCATCAATTTGTTTGAGGAGATAACACTGGCTCCTATTGGGGATGAACGTCTCCCTATGAGGTTTCAAGAACCACAGAACCAATGCCTTTCCTGAAAAAAGAAAACTTAAAACTATCTGCTAGTGTTTCCATTGGGCATGGAGTTATTCTGTAAAAACAAAGACTAAAAATAAAATTACAATTACCAGGCTTCACAAACTTAGACAAAATAGAGTTTCAGAAATCGCCCGTTGATTGGGCCACCAAACATTTCTTCACCCCCCAGACTTTGCAGAATGAATGTGTTTTTGTGTTGTATTTGAGCTATCATGAAAGGGTCGGTCCACAAAGAATCGAACTTGTTGTGTTTGCCTTTATCCTGCCCGAGGGCATCCCATTTCAAAACCCAATCACCAACCTGAAAATTATATACTTTTGCCTTCCTGTCAAAAGTATCCTTGATCCTCTTTTGATGAGCCTCTAATTTGTCCACCAACTGTTCTCGGACCTGCTACAGTTCTACCAAATCGAGCATTCTTCTTACCATATCATTTGACTCAGTTTTCTCTTCCTGAAAAAATTTAGCCATTGCTAAAACTAGCTGAACAGGAAAAATGGCATCAGTTCCATAGACCAATTTGAATGGAGAGGTTCCTATGGATTCTTTGATAGTTACTCTGTCTGCCCATAGAGAAAGTTTTAATTTATAATCCCAATTCTTTTTGTTCTCCTCTAACATCTTTATGAATCTCAGGGATGATTTTAGGGGCTAAATTTCGCTCATGGGCTAATTTTCCATGGTTTTTCCAAAAACGAGATTCGCTATTTTAAAAATGATTCACCCAAATTCTATAGGATAAAATTTGAATATGTTTACAAAAATATCGCCAAACATTTATAGTTTACATATGAAGGATTAGTAAGATTTGCCAAGGTTTCTACATTTTAAAATAAATTTTCATCCTTATAATCATCCCTATTTTTGATGATTCTGATTAATCTCTTATTGGATGATTCAGCCAGGCCATTACCTTGAGGGTAGTAGGGGGTTCAATGTACCAATTGGATTCCCATTGATTTACACATATCAACCAATGAATTCGATTTGAAAGTTGTTGCATTATCTATTACCATCCTTTTCGGGCAACCGAATCTGCTCAAGATGTTTTCATAAAGAAATTTCATGATGACCTGATGAGTGGAACTCCTGGTGGGAACTTCCTCTATCCATTTTGTAAAATAATCTGTGGCTACTAAGATCCACTTATGTTGACCAATAGAGTAAGGATTAATCTCGCCTATAAAATCTAAACCCCACTGCTGAAAAGGGCCATTCACTATTATAGGTCTTAGGGGTAGAGATTTTAGCTGCTGTTTTCCTGTGAATCTTTGACATTTATCACAAGCTTTGACGAAGGCACACACATTTGAGAAAAGAAAAGGCCAATAGTACCCAACCCTTCAAATTTTATGAACTGTGGTCTTCCAGTAATGATGAACTCCACAAACACTTGAATGAAACTGATGTATAACTTCCATTGACTCTTCTTTGTCTAAACATCTCAGTAGTAAACCAACAGGGTCTTTCAAATATAACAGATTATTGTAAATGTAAAATTTGATGGCTCTGAGCTTAAGGGCTCGGGCTTGAGTCATGCTAAGTTTAGGAGGAACCTCTAGCTTTTGTACAAAATGAATAATACCTGAGCACCATTCACAAGAAGACAAATGCTCCACCACCTGTTGATTGTTATGTTGTCCTTCTATTGCCACCTCCGTTTGCAAACACATTGAATTTTCCCCTATGAAATTTATGTCCAACAGCTAATGGTTTTCCTCCGTTAAAATCTTAGCAAGGCCTTGGACTTTTACCAATTTGGTGGGATTCACTTCTATATCGAACTCGATTAACTTTGTGATCCATTTATCTCTCTTTCCATCAATATCAAGCTGAGTCAAAACATCTTTCACGGAGGGTGAAGGAACATATGCAATGAATTTTGAGTATAGGATATAAATTCTGAAAGCTTTTAAAGATTTTATGAGAGGATAAGCTTGTTTTTCAATACGATGATACCTTAGTTCAACATCTCTGAGTTTTTTGCTGAAGAAGGCAACTGGATGATCCATACTTTCATCATCTTTTTGTAACAAGACTGCTACCACCGTGTCATAAGAAGCGAAGGAAAAAATATATAAACTCTTGCTATAATCCGAATTGGTTAGAGTCGGGGATTCCATCATATCTTGTTTGATATCCTGAAATGAATTCCTTGCATTGTCTGTCCATTTTATCTCACATCCATTTTTCAACATACATGTTATGTGTTTTACTAGCTCGGCAAAATTTGGAACAAATCTTCTAACAAAATTAATCTTACCAAGCAGAGATTGAATATCCTTTTTCGACCTTGGTAAGGACAGCCTCTGAATTTCTTCCACCCAAGATGGATCAATTTTCACGCCTTCTGCTGAGACAATATGGCCTAGGATATTGCCTTTCCTAAGAGAAAAATGGGACTTTTGGGGATTCAATGAAATTCCAAATTGCCTGCACTTTAGAAAAACTCTTTTTAAATGCTTAATATGCTCTTCATGACTACTGGAACAAACTGTGATGTCATCAACATAGATCAGGACAAACTTATCCTTCTCACCCACGAAAGCTATGTCCATGGCCCTGTGAAAAGTGGCCACGACATTCATCAATCCGAATGGAATTTTGGCGTACATGAAGGTACCCCCAAGGAGTAGTAAAAGAAGTCTTTTCTTTCTCATCAGAATGGACACAAATCTAGTTGTAGCCAAAAAAACCATCCAGGAAAGACATAACAGTAGCCCCTGAAATTCTTTGTAGAAAATGTTCCATCTTAGGTAGGGGATAGTTATCTTTCTTTGAGCATTTGTTTAGGTTTCTAAAGTCCACACATAACCTAACCTCACCATTTTTCTTTCTCACTATTACTAGATTTGAAATCCATTTAGAGTATCTTAAAGGGATTATGATCTTGGCATCAAGAAGATTTTTTATTTCTCTTTCAATTACAGGCAAAGGAAGACGACTGATAGGTCTGAGCTTTTGCTTGAAACAGATGTTGTCATTTTCAAGTGGGATCTTATGTTGAATGATCTCAGGGTCATAAGTTTTCAGATCACTATATTTCCAAGCGAAAAAATCAGAGAATTCTTTCAAAATGCTGCAATATTCAGACTTCTGATCAACAGTCAATTCAGAGGACAAATTTATGAATTTAGGGTGGATTTCGCTTCCTATGTTGTGCTCATGAACAACAGGTTATTTTTACTTCTTATCTAGCTTGTACGGGACATTTTTATGATCGAATAGCTTTTCAAGAGGTACCAAACCCTGAGGTATATAATTGTTGGGCAGTTGAACAATATCAGGGTGACCTAATTTTTTTTTTAGCTTAGGCTTCTAGGATTCCTCTACATTTTCATTTTGCTGGTCGACATGCATATCAGAAAATTCATCTACCACGTGGAGAAATCTATTAAGTTCATCATCATCTTCAAAAAATTTCCAGTATTTGATATTGTCGGGCAAAGATGGTCTATATTTGACTTGGATTTCATAATTGAGCCTGAGAGGCATGGGAGGAATAAACAGACTGGCTGAAAAAATAAGGGAATCCGCAAGATGATTCATATCTCTAGGTATATAAGAAATATCAAAAATGGAAAAAGAATCCTTGATTTTCCATACCTCATCCCTGTAGGCCTTCAATCTGGCATGCTTTGCTTGGAAAGTACTGTTTACTTGTTGTATGATGAGATCTGCGTCTCCAAACACCTTTAATCCTTTAATTCCCATATACTTAGCTAAATTTAATCCCAATAGCAAGGCCTCATACTCTGCTATATTGTTAGTAGTTTTTCAATCAAGCTTAAAAGACAAATGTATAGCCCCCTTCAAAGGAGAAATCAAAACTACACCTGCACTTGTTGAATCTTTGGTACTGGCACCATCAAAATACATGGTCCAAACTGGAATACCTTTTTCATTAGTTTGTTGTTCAATAGGCTTTACATGCTGCAACGGAGCTGACTGAGAATCATCTATTTGAAGAATACATGAGTTAAAGTCTGTGTCTACAACATAAATAGGATGATTTACAGAATTGTTTGCATCACTGATGATGTAGGCAAGTTGATTCTCTCTGTAGAGTCTCTTTAGCTCCCCTCCAAACATCGGGATCGTAGCATACGAAAGATCCATCTGCAAGGTACCCCCCAACCTTTTTCTCCATGGATGTGACAAGAGGAGTCCAAACTTGGGTGGGATATCAACAACCACGACATCCATTACCATGCTTATCATTGGCAATTGTGCAAGGTTTATAACAAGGTCTTTTATGAGGCCAAGGCATTTGACTTTCCCAGAGTCAAAAGAGAAGAGATAATGATATGGTTTGGTGACCTCAAGACCAAGTTCATCCATCACTTCTTTGGGCATAAGATTATGTGATGCTCCTGAATCAAGCAAGCAGTTGTGAAGGATCTTATCATGAACATTTAGGGATATATAGAAAGGTGGACAAGAGTCATCTTGATCTTCTATCATAGGCCCTATAGTTACTATTGGATTTTCATATTGCAAGTTTACAAAATCAATAGATGAAGAGGTCTTTAGTTCAAGGGACTTTAGGATGGCAGACTTGAAAATGTCATTCTTCATAAGTTCGATCAATGGAATAGGTATTTTTAATTTCTGAATTTCTGATTCGAAATTGAAAGAGTATGATGATTTGTCAGAAGTTTTTACCTCGTTAGAAGGAGCTTTGAGGATAGATTTCTCCTTGACTTGGGGTTGAGATTGCTTCTACTGTTGTTTTGTAGAAATGGGGGTCTGCTTTATAGGAGCATTAGGCTACTTGGAAATGACTTCTTTCTTCTTCACAGGAGTAGCGGGCAATGGTTTAGGAGCAACATTTTTAGATCTTAAATTATAACCTTGCTGATCATCTGTCTAATAGACAGATTCTTCAATACTTGCCTCATGAATATCCTGATCCATCTGGGCTTCTTCATAATCTACTTGTGTCAAAAAGGAGGAATCATTTTCGTCACCAAAACAATTTATGTCATCTTCTTCTTCAACTTCATCATGAGGTAGTTGTTGTTCCTCTTCTAGCATTGCATTTTGGAAAGGGGGTCTGATTCTTTGATCATCAACTGCATTCTTGTCTCTCTGAAGGATCTGGACCTATTGATTGTTCCTTCTGTAAGGGAAAGCATTTGTATTTCTAGGGACAAAAGCATTTGGCTCTTTTATCCTTGCTGGTTGCTGACTCTTAATCTTCAATTTTGACATTTCAGATGTCAGGTTGTCCAACATCTTGGCCATATTTTCCATTTTTCTAGTAGAAGAAGAAGGGGGCTCAACATAAAAGTTCTTTCTCTCAACTTTTCCTTTGAGTTTATGAGATTCCATAATATTTGATTCGACTTCGAGAGCAACATCTTGCATTAAATCAAGTGTGGTTGATCTTCTTTCTCTAAGGATTAAACAAAAAATTGGATCAAAAGCAGCAGAAAATGTGATCTTTGCTGATGCGTCACCTGGCTTGATATCTGTAGGGATCTTGCCAAACATTATATTGAATCTTTTGATGAAGTTTGAGACCGACTCCCCATTTTGTCTTCTTCTGAAATATTAATATTTTCAGCATAAGCATAAAAGGCTTCTATATGTTCTTCGGCAGTATAATCCCCTGCTGCTGTAAACTTTGGCATATATTTCTGATAATCTCCAGTTGGCATGGTAGATAAGGGATTGGGAAATACAAGTGGAGCATACCTATTTTCTAAGATTTTCTCCATCTTGGTTAAAGGGACAGTCATGGCAATCTTAGGGGTTGATCCAGAGGTTGAATTTTCAGGAGATGAAGGCTGAGTTTAATAAAAATGATTATCTTACTTCACTTTGAGCAAAATTTTCAGAAATGGGTGGAAAATAAGAGGCCTTGTAAAACTAACCAAGCAATAAGGCTAATATTTCTTCTCCCTTAGAGGAAAGATCTTGTAAAATATCTTCGAGAATGGGGAGATTTGTATGAGTATAGAAAACACCCTCTATAGGCTTTGTGGGTGAGGAATTCAAAGAAGAAGAAGAAGAGGATTATTTTTGCTGAGGGGATCCTATAATTACTTCTTTAAGGTTGGATGTGATATCATGCTCAAAAACAAAGTCTGTAACATTAGAGGAAACTGAATTCTCCTCAACCTTCAAGCTTTTCGATACAATTTCAATTTTCTGAGAATTATGAGTTCCAGCAGTAGGGGATTCAACTAGAGGTTCTTTAGATATGAAAGAAGAAGTGTCAGTTTGAATACCTGGATTTTATGTCTTTGTAGATCCAGAAGCCTCTCTTTGTAAAGCCTTTGCCCTACCGATGATCTTCTCAGGGTCTGGAACTAGTACTGCCAGTGGGCCTTCTTGGTTCTCCCTGGTGTGAGCTCTTTTCAGAGCCACTTCGTTCAAATGGAGTCACCAGATATATGGTTACAACCCAAATGATGTCCAGGCTTTGTCTATCATCAAAGCTGGATCTATGTTGTCTCCCAAGGAAGATGAGATTCAATCTCTTTTCCCCGGCATCGATGTCAATTTGTTATCACTCCCGGAAACTCTCCTAGGTTGTAATTCATGGATGCCTAGTAACTTAATATTTTTGGAAACTATTTTCTCAATAATAAGTGTGGGTTTGGATCAAGATGAATACCCTAATCTATGGATTGTATATTCAATACAGTGCAACTTTATTCATGCAACAGAAGGCCTTCAAGAGCTATTTATTAGATAGGTTTGTATAACAGATGGATAAGAAAACCAATCGGTTAACCAAAACATACATAAACCATATATATGATGGGTCAAAAAACTAGCAAAAGATGCTTATGATTCTTGCTTAACAATCAAAAGTAAGATGACAGTTACCATAGGACCATTAAACAAAGACAAAAGAATGAATTCCACTCATATGCATAGACAAAGATGAAGGAGGGTCTGACAATAACAAACGAAAGAAGCTTCCAGGCTTGATATATTAAAGAAAATGTCTTTCATACAAAACAGTAGAATGTAGAACTAAAAATTGAACCTGGCGACTCATCTTCTGTCTTTAGCTTTATAGCCTTACAATGCAATTTTGAGATCCTAAAAGAATGGATCAGATATGCTAAATATAGAAAGTCAAAATTCAGTTTCAAAAGATAAGGAATGATCCTCAAAATGAGGTCAATTCCACCTTTCATGGTCTTCAGATCTTGTAGAGTCCTCGTGCAGTGCAAAATAGCCTTCCAAGGCTGATTGATGACTCTTCCAAGAGATAGAATTCGAATTTGTTGAGTTGTGAAAAAATCCTAATTTGTTGCCTCCAAAATAGGTAGCAAAACCAACTTGGATACCTTTTCTAATCCTTGTACACCAAAAATGGATCTTGAATCTGACTTTATAATTCAACATCTATCAATTTCAAGTGTTTTCAAATGGTTCGGATTAGTAAAACCTCGATCAGTGCAAAATTTAGCTTTCTCTGGCCAGTGACAGGTTTCGGTGGTTAACACAGAGGAATTTTGGGTGTATTAACTACCAAAAGTTCTGCTTTCAGTGGTTAATGAACAGTCGTCCTATTCACCTAAACCACCGAAAACATAGCTTTGTCCAAAACTTCAAAATTGCAAAAATTGATTACCTTGATACTTTGGTTCATGTTATAAAGTTATGCATTTCTTTCAGTCAACTTTGTATTTTCCTTTTTAATGACTCTTTCTAAAACTTCCATCTCATAGATCTGTTTCAGAATTTTATTGATTTTCTGAGTTTTGGATGCTTTGGGCTTGCTTGAAGAAGCTTTTGCTAATGGTTCAATGTGTTCATCTGGAGGAGTTGGTGAGGGCAAGTTGGGATAATCTTTTGCAACTTGCTAAGCCTATTCGTCACCCTATGTCTCTGCTAACTCTTTCTCTAGCTCTGAGTCGTTGTATGGTAAGTTCAAAGGGTTATCTCCTTCAGCAAGGTCCTCAGTCTGCTCACCCTCTTTACCAAATTGTAATTTTCTTTTGGTTCTTTTTCTTTTAGCAGAGGATGATTCTGTCGGCTCTCTTGGAGGTGACATAGCCTTCATTTTTCTTCGACTACTCTTAGGGGTGATGGACTTCTTAGTAGCATAATTCTTCCCCTTTTCATCCTATTGAAAATTAGTTTGGAACTCATTCCAAAATAGTAAGTAATTCCAGTCCACTTGTTTCTTCTTCAAGGACTCTTTAACAATGAGTGTAACCAACCCTTGGTGTGACAACCTACTGGACACTTTGGTAGGCTTCGCCTTGACTTGTATGGGAATTTTCGTGAGAGCTTTGTGTAGGTAGAAAGGCAAATTGATGGGAGACCTTCCTGTGAAGTGGTTCAATAGCTTGAAGTGGTAAAACATAACCCTGTTGTACCTGCCCTCATAGGTGATGTATGCAAAGATTGCCTTGAAAAGGGGTTGCCATTTAGGCTCAAGAAAGGACATTGGTATGTCTTTCTTCCATATGAGATCCTTATGTTGAGGCTGTAAGTAGGATCTAAACTCAATGTTTGCAGGCACAGTGGTCTTAAACCAACATTCCCCTATTCTTGGGAGGCCAATAACCTCTGTAATGGCTGCCTCATCAACTAAAAATTCCTCCTTGCCAATAGTAGTTGTCCTTCCATCGTATGATAAGGAAAATGCTTCATAAATCTATTGGTGAAAGTCTGCAAGTTTTTCACAATAGGAAAAGACGCCAACCTGTTTGAAAAAGTGGGCCACCTCTGGGTGTGCCTCTAGATACCATGTTCCATCTAACTCATACCTGAGGGTTGGCCCAGCTTTCGGCATCTAATGAGTTTGTTGACCTGTCCCTTCCATTTAGGAAAAGTCTGTGAGATAGGGGAACAAACACCTAAAGTTTAGGATGAACTAAGAGTGTATGTCGAGGTAAAAGACACATAACATGATGATTCAGAGTTTGATTTGCATAAACCCAATCTTCGACAGATTTTAATCAACAGTAAATGATGGATATTAGCCAAGAATTTCAAATTCAGGTAGGAAATATAATTGAACTGAAACAGCGAGAGATTCTAAATACTAATTGAGGACTCGAGTTTTTCTTCGAATTGGATGACAGATGGCTTGATGACCAGCAACAGAACTTGAGCTTCTATTGGAAACAATGATGATTGATTTCAATGTATGAGTTGGTTAATGAAAACACGGGTTTACACATAGTTTCAGATTTGAAAAGGTGATTAACTGGGGTTATTATGAACCTATCCCCTTGGGACTTGAAGTAATGATCATCCATGTGACTAATCAATACAGTTAGACGAGAATCAAACTCCTAAAATTCTGTGTTATGTCAAGCGTTCATATGAAATGACAAATGGTGGTTAAAAAGGACTACTGAGCATCAATATCCCAATAATATGTAATAATAACATCCAACCTCACCAAATCGATCGAGTTTTGGCGGTTATGTCTTCATGGTTACGCCAACTGACAGCTAGCTCGTGCAAAAGCATAGTCTTTTCATTTTCCACGTAGAAACCTTTTCGGTGGTTAACTGGGCTTTTTCTTTTCCCTCTTAACTACCGAGAATGAAGGCTTTCGGTGGTTATTGAGCGCTTTTCAGGCTTGCCTAAACCATCAAAACCTGATATTCTCTCTTTTGCTTGACAAAACCAAATCAAAAGTTTTTTCCAAGTTTATTTACAGAAAATAGACTCTCTAACATACCTAAAGAAATTTAGAAATAAATTTTTCGACCACAATCTATGACCTAAAAAGAAAAATCTCCATCAATTTATTTGAGGAGATAACACTGGCTCCTATTGGGGATGAATGCCTCCCTGTAAGTTTTCAAGAACCACAGAAGCAATTCCTTTCCTGAAAAAAGAAAACCTAAAACTATCTGCTAGCGTTTCTATTGGGCATGGATTTATTCTGAAAAAAAAAAAGACTAAAAATAAAAATTACAATGACCAGGCTTCACAGCCTTAGACAAAATAGAGTTTCAGAAATTGCCCGTTGACTGGGCCACCAAAAAATTTCTTCACCTCCCAGACTTTGCAAAATGAATGTGTTGTTGTGCTGTATTTGAATTATCATGAAAGGGTCAGTCCACAAAGAATCAAACTTGTTGTGTTTGTGTTTATCCTGTCTGAGGGCGTCCCATTTCAGAATCCAGTCACCAACCTAAAAATTATCTACCTTTGCCTTCCTGTCAAAAGTATCCTTGATCCTCTTTTGATGAGCCTCTGATTTGTCCACCAACTATTCTTGGACCTGGTGCAGTTCTACCAAATTGAGAATTCTTCTTACCATATCATTTGACTCAGTTTGCTCTTCCTGAAAAAATTTAGCCACTGCTAAAACTAGATGAATAGCAAAAATGGCATCAGTTTCATAGACCAATTTGAATGGAGAAGTTCCTATGGATTTTTTGATAGTTACTCTGTCTGCCCATAGAGAAAATTTTAATTTAGAATCCCAATTCTTTTTGTTCTCCTCTAATAGCTTTCTGATGATTCTGATTAAGCTCTTATTGGATGATTTGGTCAGGCCATTACCTTGAGGGTAGTAGGGGGTTGAATGTACCAATTGGATGCCCATTGATTTACACATGTCAACCAATGCATCGGCTTTGAAATATCTTGCATTATCTGTTACTAGCCTTTTGGGGCAACTGAATCTGCTCAAGATGTTTTCATAAAGAAATTTCATGATGACCTGATGAGTGGCATTCCTGGTGGGAACTGCCTCTATCCATTTTGTAAAATAATCTGTGGCTACTAAGATCCACTTATGTTGACCACTAAATGAAGGATTAATCTCGCCTAAAAAATCTAAACCCCACTGCTGAAAAGGGCCATTCACTACTATAGGTCTTAGGGACAGAGATTTTATTTGTTATTTTCATGTGAATCTTTGACATTTATCACAAGCTTTGATGAAGACACACACATATGAGAAAAGAAAAGGCCAATAGTACCTAGCTCTTATAATTTTATGAGTTGTGGTCTTCCAGTAATGATGACCTCCACAAACACTTGAGTGAAACTGATGTTTAACTTCCACTGACTCTTCTTTGTCTAAACATCTAAGTAGTAAACCAACAAGGTCTTTCCAATATGACAAATTATTGTAAATGAAAAATTTGATGGCTCTGAACTTAAGGGCTTGGGCTTGAGTCATGCGAAGTTCAGGAGGAGCCTCTAGCTTTCGTAAAAAATGAATAATACCTGACCACCATTCATAAGAAGACAAATTCTCTGCCACCTGTTGATTGTTATGTTGTCCTTCTGCTGCCACCTCCATCTGCAAACTCGTTGAATTTTCCCCTATGAAATTTATGTCCAAAAGCTCATGGTTTTCCTCCGTTAAAAGCTTAGCAAGGCCTTAGTCATTTACCAATTTGGTGGGATTCACTTCTATGTCGAACTAGATTAACTTTGTGATCCATTTAGCTCTCTTTCCATCAATATCAGGCTGAGTCAAAACATCTTTCACGGAGGGTGAAGGAACATATGCAATGACTTTTGAGTGGAGGATATAAATTATGAAATATTTTAAAGATTTTATGAGAGCATAGGCTTGTTTTTCAATACGATCATACCTTAGTTTAGCATCTCAGAGTGTTTTGCTGAAGAAGGCAACTGGGTGATCCATACTGTCATCATCTTTCTGTAAGAAGACTGTGGCCACCGTTTTATAAGAAGCGAAGGAAAAAATATAGAAACTCTTGTTGTATTCTGGACTGATTAGAGTCGGGGATTCCATGATTGCCTGTTTGATATCCTAAAATGAATTCCTTGCATTGTCTGTCCATTTGATCTCAAATCCCTTTTTCAACATACATGTTATGTGTTTTACTAGCTCAACAACATTTGGAACAAATCTTCTAACAAAATTAATCTTACCGAGCAGAGAATGAATATCCTTTTTTGACCTTGGTAAGGACAACCTCTGAATTGCTTCCACACGAGCTGGATCAATTTTCACGCCTTCTACTGAGACAATATGGCCTAGGAGCTTTCCTTTCCCGAGAGAAAAATGGTACTTTTTGGGACTCAATGAAATTTTGAATTGCCTGCACTTCAAAAAAACTGTTTTTAAATGCTTTAGATGCTCTTCATGACTACTAGAACAAACTATGATGTCATCAAGATAGATGAGGACAAACTTATCCTTCTCACCCACGAAAGCTATGTCCATGGCCCTTTGAAAAGTGGCCCCGACATTCATCAATCCGAATCGCATTCTGGCGTACATGAAGGTACCCCAAGGAGTAGTAAAAGCAGTCTTTTCTTGGTCATCATGATGGATAGAAATCTATTTGTAGCCAGAAAAACCATCCAGGAAAGACATAACAGTAACCCCTGAAATTCTTTGCAGCAAATGTTCCATCTTAGGTAGGGTATAGTTATCTTTCTTTGAGCATATGTTTAGGTTTCTAAAGTCCACACATAACCTGACCTCACCATTTTTCTTTCTCACTATTACTAGATTTTCAATCCATTTAGAGTATCTTAAAGGGATTATGATCTTGGCATCAAGAAGGTTTTTGATTTCTCTTTCTATTACAGGCAAAAGAAGAGGACTGATAGGTTTGAGCTTTTGTTTGAAAGGGATGGTGTCCTTTTCAAGTGGGATCTTCTGTTGAATGATCTTAGGGTCATAAGTTTTCATATCACTGTATTTCCAAGCGAAAACATCAGAGAATTCTTTCAAAATGATGCAATATTCAGACTTCTCATCAGCAGTCAATTCAGAGTACAGATTTATGAATTTAGGCTGGCTTTCACTTCCTTTGTTGTGCTCATGAACAACAAGCTCTTTTTCCTTCTTATTTGGCTTGTAGGGGACATCGTTACGATCAAATAGATTTTAAAGAGGTACCAAACCCCGAGGTATATAATTTTTGGGTAGTTGAACAATATCATGCTGACCCAATTTTTGTTTTAGCTTAGGCTTCTAAGATTCCTCTACATTTTGATTTTGCTGGTCGACATGCATATCAGAAAATTCATCTACCACGTGGAGAAATATGTTAAGTTCATCGTCATCTTCAAAAACTTTCCAGTATTTGATATTGTTGGGCAAATATGGTCTATATTTGACATGGATTTCATAATTGAGCTTGTGAGGCATGGGAGGAATAAAGAGACTGGTTGAAACAACAACGGAATCCGCAAGATGATTCATATCTCTGGGTATATAAGAAATATCAAAAATGGAAAAAGAATCCCTGATTTTCCATACCTCATCCCTGTAGTCCTTCAATCTGACATGCTTTGCTTGGAAAGTACTATTTACTTGTTGTATGATCAGGTCTGCGTCTCCAAACACATTTAATCCTTTAATTCCCATCTCCTTAGCTAAATTTGATCCCAATAGCAAGGCCTCATACTCTTCTATATTGTTAGTAGTTTTGAAATCAAGCTTAAAAGACAAATGTATAGCCTCCTTCAAAGGAGAAATCAAAACTACACCTGCACCTGCTGAGTCTTTGGTATTGGCACCATCAAAATACATGGTCCAAAATGGAATACCTTTTTCATCATTTTGTTGTTCAGTGGGATTTAAAATATGCAAAGGAGCTAACTGAGAATCATCTATTTGAAGAATACAGGAGCCAAAGTCTGTGTCTACATCATAAATATGATGATTTACAGAATTTTTTGCATCACTAATGATGTAGGCAAGTTGATTCTCTCTGTAGAGTCTCTTTAGCTCCCCTCCAAACACTGAGATTGTAGCATATGAAAGATCCATCTGCAAGGTATCCCCCAACCTTTTTCTCCATGGACGTGACAAGAGGATTCCAAACTTGGGTGGGATATCAACAACCACGACATCCATTACCATGCTTCTCATTGGCAATTGGGCAAGGTTTATAACAAGGTCTTTTATGAGGCCAAGGCATCTGACTTTCCTAGAGTCAAAAGAGAAGAGATCATGATATGGTTTGGTGACCTCAAGCCCAAGTTCGTCCATCACTACTTTGGGCATAAGATTATGTGATGCTCCTAAATCAGGCAAACAGTTGTGAAGGATCTTATCATGAACATTTAGGGATATATAGAAAGGTGTACAAGAGTCATCTCGATCCTCTATCATAGGCCCTATAGTTACTGTTGGCTTGTCATCTTGTAAGTTTACAAAATCAACAAATGAAGAGGTCTTTGTTTCAAGGGACTTCAGGATTGCAGACTTGAAAATGTCGTTCTTCATAAGTTCAGTCAATGGCATAGGCATTTTTACTTTCTGAATTTCTGATTCGAAATTGAAAGAGTATGATGATTTTTCAGAAGTTTTTACCTTGTTAGAAGGAGCTCTGTGGATATCTTGCTCCTTGAATTGGGGCTGATATTGCTTCTGCTGCTGTTTTGTAGAAATGGGGTTCTTCTTTACAGGAGCAGCAGGCTGCTTGGTAGCAACTTCTTTCTACTTCACAGGAGCAACGAGAAATGGTTTAGGAGAAACATTTTTAGATCTCAAATTATAACCTTGCTGATCATATGTCTGATAGATAGATTCTTAAATACTTGCCTCATGAATCTCATGATCCATCTGGGCTTCTTCATGATCTACTTGTGTCAAAAAGGAGGAATCATTTTTGTCACCAAAACAATTTATGTCATCTACTTCTTCAACTTCATCATGAGGTAGTTGTTGTTCATCTTCTAGCATTGCATTTTGGAAAGGGGGTCTGATTCTTTGATCATTAGCTGCATTCTTGTCTCTCTGAAGGATCTGAACCTGTTGATTCTTCCTTCTATAAGGGAAAGCATTTGGATTTCTAGAGACAAAAGCATTTGGCTCTTTTATCCTTGCTAGCTGCTGACTCTGAATCTTCAATTTTGACATTTCAGATGTCAAGATGTCCAACATATTGGCCATATTTTCCATTTTTCTATTAGAAGAACAAGGGGGCTCAATAGAAAACTTCTTTCTCTCAACTTTTCCTTTGAGTTTCTGATATTCCATAATATTTTATTCGACCTCGAGAGCAACATCTTGCATTAAAGAAAGTGTGGTTGATCTTCTTTCTCTAAGGATTAAACAAAAATATGGATCAAAAGCAGTAGAAAATGTGATCTTTGTTGATGCGTCACTTGGCTTGATCTCTGCAGGGATCTTGCCGAACATTCTATTGAATCTTTTTATGAAATCTGAGACCGACTCCCCATTTTTTCTTCTTAGGTTTCTGAATTCAGAAATGTAATATAGGAGGTCTCTTCTTTCTCCCCAATGTTTTAAGAACACCTCATCTAATTTCTCAATACCTATCACTGAATTTGTTGGTATTCCTTTGACCCACTTCCTGGCTTGGCCATCCAAACTCTAAAAAAAAACTCTAGTCCACACATCTTCTTCTGAAATATTAATATTTTCAGCATAAGCATAAAACGCTTCTATATGTTCTTCGGCAGTATAATCCCCAGCTCTGGTAAACTTTGGCATATATTTTTGATAATCTCCAGTTGGAATGGCAAATAAGGGATTGGGAAAGACAAGTGGAGCATACATATTTGCTAAGATTTGCTCGATCTTGGTTAAAGGGATAGTCATGGAAATCTTAGGGGTTGGTGCAGAGGAAGAATTTTCAGGAGATGAAGGCTGAGATGGGATGACTGAGTTTAATAAAAATGATTGTCTTACTTCACTTTTAGCAAAATTTTCAGAAATGGGTGGAAGATAAGAGGCCTTGTAAAACTGACAAAGCAACAAGGCTAAGATTTCTTCTCCGTTAGAAGAAAGATCTTGTAAAATATCTTCCAGAACGAGTAGATTTGTATGAGTATAGAAAACACCCTCTATAGGCTTTGTGGGTGAGGAATTCATAGAAGAAGAAGAAGAGGATTCTTTTTGCTGAGGGGATCCTATAATTACTTCTTTAAGGTTGGATGTGATATCATGCTCAAAAACAGAGTCTGTAACATTAGAGGAAACTGAAGTCTCCTCAACCTTCAAGCTTTTTGATACAATTTGAATTTTCTTAGAATTGTGAGTTCCAACAGTAGGGGATTCAGCTAGAGGTTCTTTAGATATGAAAGAAGAAGTGTCTATTTGAATACCTAGATTTGATGTCTTTGCAGATCTGGAAGCCTGTCTTTGTAAATACTTTCCCCTACTGATGATCTTCTTAGGGTCTGGAACTAGTGTTTCCAGGGGGCCTTCTTGGTTTACCCTGGTGTGAGCTCTTTTTCGAGCCACTTCATTGCAATGGAGTCGCTAGATAGATGGTTACAACCCAAATGATGTCCAGGCTTTGTCTATCATCAAAGATGGATCTATGTCATCTCCCAAGGCAGCCGATCTTCAATCTCTTTTCCCTGGCATCGACGCCAATTTGTTATCACTCCAGGAAACTCTCCTAGGATATAAGTCAGAGATGCCTGGTAACTTAATCTTTTTGGAAACTATTTTCTCAATAATAAGTGTGGGTTTGGATCAAGATGAATATCCTAATCTATGGATTGTATCTTCAAGACAGTCTAACTATATTCATGCAACACAAGGCCTTCAAGAGCTATTTATCAGATAGGTTTCTATAACAGATGGATAAGAAAACCAATCAGTTAACCAAAACATACATAAACCATATATATGATGGGTCAACAAACTTGCCAAAGATGCTTATGATTCTTTCTTAACAATCAAAAGTAAGATGACAGTTACCATAGGACCATTAAACCGAGTCAAAAGAATGAATTCCACTCATATGCATAAACAAAGATGAAGGAGGGTCTGACAATAACAAATGAAAGAAGCTTGCAGGCTTGATATATTAAAGAAAATGTCCTTCAAACAAAACAGTATAATGTAGAACTCAAAATTGAACCTGGCAACTCATCTTCTGTCTTTAGCTTTATAGCTTTACAATGTTGTTTTGAGATCCTAAAAGAATGGATCAGATATGCTAAAGATAGAAAGTCAAAATTCAGTTGCAAAAGATAAGGAATGATCCTCAAAATGAGGTCAATTCCACCTTTCACAGTCTTCTAATATTGTAGAGTCCTTGTGCAGTGCAGAATAGCCTTCCAAGGCTGATTGATGACTCTTCCAAGAGATAGAATTCGAATTTGCTGAGTTGTGCAAAAATCCTAATTTGTTGCCACCAAAATAGGTACCAAAACCAACTTGGATACCTTTTCTAATCCTTATACACCCAAAATGGATCTTGAATCTGACTCTATAATTCAACATCTATCCATTTCAAGTGTTTTCAAATGGATCGGATTAGTAAAACCTCGATCTTTGCAAAATTTAGCTTTCTTTGGCCAGTGACAGGTTTCGGTCACCGAGTGTAACCAACCCTTGGTGTGACAACCTGCTAGCCACTTTGGTAGGATTCGCCTTGACTTGTCTTGGCATTTTTGTGAGAGCTTTGTGCAGGTAGAAAGGAAAATTGATCTGAGACCTGCCTGTGAAATGGTTCAATAGCTTGAAGTGGTAAAACATAACCCTATTGTACCTGCCCTCACAAGTGATGTATGCAAATATTGCCTTCAAAAGGGGTTGCCATTTAGGCTCAAGAAAGGACATTGGTATGTCTTTTTTCCATATGAGATCCTTATGCTGAGGATGTAAGTAGGATCTGAACTCAATGTTTGCAGGCACGGTGGTCTTAAACCAACATTCCCCTGTTCTTAGGAGGCCAGTAACCTCTATAATGGCTACCTCATCAACTACAAATTCCTCCTTGCCAATAGTATTTGTCCTTCCATCATATGATAAGGCAAATGCTTCAGAAAGTTGTTGGTGAAAGTCTACAAGTTTTTCACAATAGGAAAACGTGCCAATATATTTGAAAAAGTTGGCCACCTCTAGGTATGCCTCTAGATACCATGTTCCATCTAGCTCAGACCTGAGGATTGGCCCAACTTTCAGCATCTGATGAGTTTCTTGACCTGTCCCAGCCATTTAGGAAAAATCTATGAGCTAGGGGAACAAACACCTAAAGTTTAGGATGAACTAAGAGTGTATGTTGAGGTAAAAGACACATAACAGGATGATTCAAAGTTTGATTTGCATAAACCCAATCTTCGACATATTTTAATCAACAGTAAACACTGGATATTAGCCGAGAATTTCAAATTCAGGTAGGAAATATAATTGAACTGAAATAGTGAGAGATTTTAAAGACTACCAGAGGACTTAGGTTTTTCTTTGAGTTGGATGACAGATGGCTTGATGACCAACAACAAAACTCGAGCTTCTCTTGGGAACAACGACGATTGATTTCAGCGTATGATTTGGTTAATGAAAACACAGGTTTAGAAATAGTTTCGGATTTGAAAAGGTGATTAACTGGGGTTATTATGAACCTATCCCCTTGGGACTTGAGTAATGATCAGCCATGTGACTAATCAATATAGTTAGTCGAGAATCAAACTCCTAAAATTCTGTGTTATGGCGAGAGTTTGTATGAAATGACAAATGGTGGTTAAAAAGGACAACAGAGCATCAATATCCCAATAAGATGTAATAATAACATCCTACCTCACCAAATCGATCGAGTTTTGGGGGTTATGTCTTCATGATTACTCCAACTGACAGCTAGCTCGTGCAAAAACACAGGCTTTTCTTTTTCCACGTAGAAACCTTTTCGGTGGTTCACTGGGCTTTTGCTTTTCCCTCTTAACTATAGAGAATGAAGGGTTTTGATGGTTAATGAGTGCTTTTCAGTCTCACCTAAACCACCGAAACCTGAGATTCTCTCTTTTGCTTGACAAAACCAAATCAAAAGTTTTTTCCAAGTTTATTTACAGAAAATAAACTCTCTAACATACCTAAAGAAATTTAGAAATAAATTTTGGGACCACAATCTATCACCTAAAAAGCAAAATCTCCATCAATTTATTTGAGAAGATAACACTGGCTCCTATTGGGGATGAAAGCCTCCCTGTGAGGTTTCAAGAACCATAGAACCAATGCCTTTCCTGAAAAAAGAAAACTTAAAACTATCTGCTAGTGTTTCCATTGGGCATGGAGTTATTCTGTAAAAACAAAGACTAAAAATAAAATTACAATGACCAGGCTTCACAGCCTTAAACAAAATAGAGTTTCAGAAATCGCCCATTGACTGGGCCACCGAACATTTCTTCACCTCCCAGACTTTGCAGAATGAATGTGTTGTTGTGTTGTATTTGAGTTATCATGAAAGGGCTGGTCCACAAAGAATTGAACTTGTTGTGTTTGCCTTTATCCTATCTGAGGGTGTCCCATTTTAGAATCTAGTCACCAACCTGAAAATTATCTACCTTTGCCTTCATGTCAAAAGTGTCCTTGATCCTCTTTTGATGAGCCTTTGATTTGTCCACCAACTGTTCTCGGACCTGGTGTAGTTCTACCAAATCGAGCATTCTTCTTATCATATCATTTGACTCAGTTTGCTCTTCCTGAAAAAATTTAGCCAATGGTAAAACTAGCTGAACAGGAAAAATGGCATCAGTTCCATAGACCAATTTGAATGGAGAGGTTCCTATGGATTTTTTGATAGTTACTTTGTCTACCCACAAAGAAAATTTAATTTAGAATCCCAATTCTTTTTGTTCTCCTCTAACAACTTTCTGATGATTCTGATTAAGCTCTTATTGGATGATTCGGACAGGCCATTACCTTGAGGGTAGTAGGTTGTTGAATGTACCAATTGGATGCCCATTGATTTACACATATCAACCAATGCATGGGATTTGAAAGTTGTTGCATTATATGTTACAAGCCTTTTGGAGCAACCAAATCTGCTCAAGATGTTTTCATAAAGAAATTTCATGACGACCTAATGAGTGGCATTCCTGGTGGGAACTGCCTCTATCCATTTTGTAAAATAATTTGTGGCTACTAAGATCCACTTATGTTGACCACTAGACAAAGGATTAATCTCGCCTATAAAATCTAAAACCCACTGCTGAAAAGGGCCATTCACTACTATAGGTTTTAGGGGCAAAGATTTTAGCTGTTGTTTTCTTGTGAATCTTTGAAATTTATCACAAGCTTTGATGAAGGCACACACATCTGAGAAAAGAAAAGGCCAATAGTACCCAACCCTTAGAATTTTATGAACTGTGGTATTCTAGTAATGATGACCTCCACAAACACTTGAATGAAACTGATGTATAACTTCCACTGACTCTTCTTTGTCTAAACATCTGAGTAGTAAACCAGCAGGGTCTTTCCAATATAATAGATTATTGGAAATGCAAAATTTGATGGCTCTGAGCTTAAGGGATCGGGCTTGAGTCATGATAAGTTTAGGAGGAACCTCTAGCTTTTGTAAAAAATGAATAATACCTGAGTACCATTCACAAGAAGACAAATGCTCCGCCACCTGTTGATTGTTATGTTGTCCTTCTGCTGCCACCTCCATCTGCAAACTCATTGAATTTTCCCCTATGAAATTTATGTCTAGTAGCTCATGGTTTTCCTCCGTTAAAAGCTTAGCAGGGCCTTGGCATTTTACCAATTTGGTGGGCTTCACTTCTATGACGAAATCGATTAACTTTGCGATCCATTTAGCTCTCTTTCCATCAATATCAGGCTGAGTCAAAACATCTTTCACGGAGGGTGAAGGAACATATGCAATGAATTTTGAGTAGAGGATATAAATTTTGAAAGATTTTAAAGATTTTATGAGAGCCTAGGCCTGTTTTTCAATAGGATCATACCTTAGTTCAACATCTCTGAGTGTTTTGTTGAAGAAGGCAACTGGGTAATCCATACCGTCATCATCTTTCTGTAACAAGATTGTTGCCACTGTGTCATAAGAAGCGAAGGAAAAAATATAGAAACTCTTGTTGTAATCTGGACTGATTAGAGTCGAGGATTCCATGATAGCTTGTTTGATATCCTGAAATGAATTCCTTACATTGTCTATCCAGTTTATCTCAGATCCCTTTTTCAACATACATGTTATGTGTTTTACTAGCTCGTCAAAATTTGGAACAAATCTTCTAACAAAATTAATCTTACCAAGGAGAGATTGAATATCCTTTTTCGACCTTGGTAAGGACAACCTATGAATTTCTTCCACCCAATATGGATCAATGTTCACGCCTTCTGCTGAGACAATATGGACTAGGAGCTTGCCTTTCTTGAGAGAAAAATGGGAATTTTTGGGATTCAATGAAATTTTGGATTGCCTGCACTTGAGAAAAACTCTTTTTAAATGCTTTAGATGATGTTCATGACTGCTGGAATAAACTGTGATGTCATCAAGATAGATGAGGACAAACTTATCCTTCTCACCCATGAAATCTATGTCCGTTGCCCTTTGAAAAGTGGCCCCGACATTCATCAATCCGAATGGCATTTTGGCATACATGAAGGTACCCCAAGGATTAGTAAAAGCAGTCTTCTCTTGGTCATCATGATGGATAGAAATTTGGTTGTAGCCAAAAAAACCATCCAGGAAAGACATAACAATAGCCCCTGAAATTCTTTGCAGCAAATGTTCCATCTTAGGTAGGGGATAGTTATCTTTCTTTGAGCATCTGTTTAGGTTTCTAAAGTCCACACATAACCTGACCTCACCATTTTTATTTCTCACTATTACTAGATTTGCAATCCATTTAGAGTATCTTAAAGGGATTATGATCTTGGCATCAAGAAGCTTTTTCATTTCTCTTTCAATTACAGGTAAAAGAAGAGGACTGATAGGTATGAGCTTTTGTTTGAAAGGGATGGTGTCCTTTTCAAGTGGGATCTTATGTTGAATGATCTCAGGGTCATAAGTTTTCATATCACTGTACTTCCAAGAAAAAACAACAGAGAATTATTTCAAAATGATGCAATATTCAGACTTCTGATCAGTTGTCAATTCAGAGGACAGATTTATGAATTTAGGCTGTCTTTCACTCCCTATGTTGTTCTCATGAACAACAGGCTCTTTTTCCTTCTTATCTGTCTTGTAGGGGACATCGTTATGCTCGAATAACTTTTCAAGAGGTACCAAACCCCGAGGTATATAATTGTTGGGTAGTTGAACAATATCATGCTGACCCAATTTTTGTTCTATCTTAGGCTTCTATATTCCCCTACATTTCGATTTTGCTGGTCGATGTGGATATCAAGAAATTCATCTACCACCTAGAGAAATCTATTAAGTTCATCATCATCTTCAAAAAAATTCCAGTATTTGATATTGTCGAGCAAAGATGGTCTATATTTGACTTGGATTTCATAATTGAGCCTGGGAGGCATGGGAGGAATAAACAGACTGGCTGAAACAACAAGGGAATCCACAAGATGATTCATATCTTTGGGTATATAAGAAATATCAAAAATGGAAAAAGAATCCCTGATTTTCCATACCTCATCCCTGTAGGCCTTCAATCTGACATGCTTTGCTTGGAAAGTATTGTTTACTTGTTGTATGATGAGATATGATTCTCCAAACACCTTTGATACTTTAATTCCCATCAACTTAGTTGAATTTAATCCCAATAGCAAGGCCTCATACTCTGCTATATTGTTAGTAGTTTTGAAATCAAGCTTAAAAGACAAATGTATAGCCTCCTTCAAAGGATAAATCAAAACTACACCTGCACCTGCTGAGTCTTTGGTACTGGCACCATCAAAAGACATGGTCCAAACTGGAATACCTTTTTCATTAGTTTGTTGTTCAGTGGGATTTACAAGCTGCAAAGGAGCTGACTGAGAATCATCTATTTGAAGAATACATGAGCCAAAGTCTGTGTCTACATCATAAATAGGATGATTTACAGAATTGTTTGCATCACCGGTGATGTAGGCAAGTTGATTCTCTCTGTAGAGTCTCTTTATCTCCCCTCCAAACATCGGGATTGTAGCATACGAAAGATCCATCTGCAAGGTACCCCCAACCTTTTTCTCCATGGACGTGACAAGAGGAGTCCAAACTTGGGTGGGATATCAGCAACCACGACATCCATTACCATGCTTTTCATTGACAATTGGGAAAGGTTTAAAAAAAGGTCTTTTATGACGCCAAGGCATCTGACTTTCCTAGAGTCAAAAGAGAAGAGATCATGATATGGTTTGGTGACCTCAAGCCCAAGTTCGTCCATCACTACTTTGGGCATAAGATTATGTGATGCTCCTGAATCAAGCAAGCATTTGTGAAGGATCTTATCATGAACATTTAGGTATATATAGAAGGGTGGACAAGAGTCATCTCGATCTTCTATCATAGGCCCTATAGTTACTGTTGGCTTGTCATATTGTAAGTTTACAAAATCAACAGATGAAGAGGTCTTTGGTTCAAGGGACTTTAGGATGGCAGACTTGAAAATGTCGTTCTTCATAAGTTCAGTCAATGGCATAGGTATTTTTACTTTCTGAATTTCTGATTCGAAATTGAAAGAGTATGATGATTTGTCAGAAGTTTTTACCTCGTTAGAAGGAGCTCAGAGGAGAGTTTGCTCCTTGACTTGGGGCTGAGATTGCTTCTACTACTGTTTTGCATAAATGGGGGTCTTCTTTATAGGAGAAGCAAGCTGCTTTGCAACAACTTCTTTCTTCTTCACAGGAGCAGTGGGCAATGGTTTAGGGGCAACATTTTTAGATCTTAAATTATAACCTTGCTGATCATCTGTCTGATAGACAAATTCTTAAGATGAAAGTTACCATAGGACCATTAAACAGAGACAAAAGAATGAATTCAACTCATATGCATAGACAAAGATGAAGGAGGGTCTGACAATAACAAATGAAAGAAGCTCGCAGGCTTGATATATTAAAGAAAATGTCTTTCATACAAAACAATAGAATGTAGAACTCAAAATCGAACCTGGCGACTCATCTTCTGTATTTATCTTTATAGATTTACAATGCAATTTTGAGATCCTAAAAGAATGGATTAGATATGCTAAAGATAGAAAGTCAAAATTCAGTTGTGAAAGAGGAATGATCCTCAAAATGAGGTCAATTACACCTTTCATGGTCTTCAGATCTTGTAGAGTCCTTGTGCAGTGAAGAATAGCCTTCCAAGGCTGATTGATGACTCTTCCAAGAGATAGAATTCAAATTTAGATTCAGGTCTATCTTTTTGAAATAAAAAAGAATTTTGCTGATAAAATTATGATTAATTTTGCAGGATAATAGGGAGGTTTTGGACAATGTTTTTTTACAACAAGTTGTCTCCTTGTATTTTCATTCTTTCATGTGTATTCTTCATTCATCTCCTTGACTATAAACTATCCTTTCTTAATAATGGAGGTCAAATAGTTTGAAGAACACTAAAACCTTAGACAAAACTATCTTTTGAAAGAGATCATCCATCCAAACCCTAAGTCCTCTATTTTTTTGTTTTTCCTCTTGCATCACACAAATTGGTTGATCCAAAAGGGATCCATAGAAGGATAATAACAACTCATAACTTACAAACACAACTCAAAATGCTCAGAATGGGTTCAATAGACAACAAAAGGGAAAAAATTTAGAATTCCTGAAACTCAGTGAAAATAGCATGATCACAAAGAGAATGACACAATATTTCTAACGACGCAAGCAACTAGTCAAATAGAGTTATGGATCAAAAGTTATAAGCGGTCAAAGTTAATGTCAAACTAGGTCAAAAGTCAAAATGTCAAAGTGACACGTGAAACCAATGCAAGGGTGACACATGGCATGTCCATATAGATGAGTTGTCATGGGATGACATGGAAAGGTCGTACAGACTGATGGCCGACACGTAGGCAAATCAGGTTGTGAGAAGTGTCAGTTTCATGGGAAAATGTTATGGTGCCACATGGAAACCCTCCAATGGTTAGCATGTAGAAACATTTTTATGACTTCACCAGAGTCAAACCCTTGGCCTCCTCTAGCCCAAAGGTGTCAAATCTCCGTGCTAACCAATACACCATGCTATAGTCCTTGTTTGTAATATGGTGAAATTTTTATTTAAGTTTAATGCTTCATTTGGGTGCCAAAGGAAAGGGGATGGGCCAAAGGTTATATGTGTTAACCATGATACCATATTCCAACCACCTACTATATAACACATGCTCTGTCATTTTAACAACTAGTCCTCCAAGCTTAAAACCTCCTTCCATTCTAGCAAACCTCCGCCAGAATTAGCAGAGCATGCCATATGGTTGTGACCATATGTTAAAAAGGGGAGGCCCATGGGATTCTACCCCGATACCTTTGCTAACCATAGGGCCTTAATATAACATCCTCTACCGGCGTGCCAAACATCGCCTTTATGGCATAACCGCCCAATTTTTGTATCAGAATGGATTTCCGCCAGTGAATTCGGGACAAGAAGACAAGAGGGGAGAAACAGAGTGTGCTCATATAAACTTTGTACAGACCGGGGCATGCTTTTCGATATTTCTCAGTCATTAATTGCAAGAGAAGTGGCACAATAATCGAGGCAAAGGTGTCTCTTGGGCCTGGATGTGTCAGACTCAGATCAAGGCCTGGAGATAGTCATTTTTAAGTAGAAAGACGCCACGAATGCAATTGTGGTCTTAGTTTTCTGATTTGAGTAAATCTTTTGTATCTTAACTCCAAAATGAGGTATACTTATGTATTTTTCCCAATTATTTTGTGGAGTTAATAAAAAGACCTACCCATTTGAGATAAAGACCCAAAGATGTAGTCCACCAGGGATGAAATCCGTTATAAATTTCTTTGTGTTCATATTGCATGCTTATGTATCTTTCCTTTTGAGATTTTCCTTCTTTATGGTGTACTTTTGTTTATGTTCATTTTATATAATTCTTTAATAAGTCACCTGAAGAAAATATCCCAGATCATGTTGGTATCAGAGCAATCGTCTTTGAACTGAATTGTTGAGTATGAATGCTTACTAGGGCCAAACATAAAAAGGGTGAAGTAACTCTTAATAATTTCAATCCCAAAGTTGGTCATGCATCCCGAAGGAAGAAGATGGGAGAAGAGGACAAGCGTGATGAATAGGAGAACAAATTTCACATGGTCTTTTATTGCATGTTAGAAATGGTTGAACGAATGTATGGAGATTACGAGCAGAGGATGAAGAAGAAAGGGAAGAAAAATGAAGCACCACCAGATTATGATGCTTCAGTAAACAAAAGGGATGGAGGAGATCCTCCTGAGACTTGATGTTTTCCTTTAAGTTCTAGTTATTTTTCCTCTGAGCATTCTCATCACTCTCATCATTCTAATCATAAAGCCTCTTTTAAGAAACCATTATTAAATCTTTATGTAAAGTTTTCTTTACCTATGTTTAATGGAGATGCTAATCCTGAAAAGCTAGATAATTGGATCCGACAGGTTGAAGTATATTTCCGTGTTCAACATATTGAAGAAGAGGAAGTTAAAGTGAAAGTGGCTTCTCTTTGGTTGGAAGGCACTGCTCTTGTATGGTGGGAGAGCAAGCTACATGACATAAGTAAGTGTGGTAATATTCTTTCCTCATGTTCAGAATTTAAAACAGGGATAAGGAAGCATTTCTATCCATTAGGGTATTTACATAAAGCAATGATGGAATGGAAAATTTTGAGGCAGAGTAAAGGTCATACTATACAAAGTTTCACAAAATAATTTAGGAAGAAAGATCTCGCATTGAATATTCCTTTGGATTATTATAAAACTTTAATTAAGTATATTGGCTCACTTCATAGTTATATTCTTCATACTTTACTATTGTTTAACCCCTCTAGTCCTGACGAAGTTTGTGTGTAAACCACTCACCTTGAGAACAGGGGGAAACATGTTCAAGAAGATCCCACGAAGAAACTTTCCAATTTCCCACAAAAGATGTTCAAGAATTTTAAAAGGAAGGACAAGAAGACCACTACAGTGATGAGAAAAGGAGGAAAACCATCTTTCACTCATTGAAATAGGAGTAGTCATGATGAATAACATTGTTGGAAACTACATCCAGAAAACACACTAAAACCGTTCAGTGGAAAGGGGAAGAGAAAGATTGTTTCTAAAGTGCAACAAGATCTTGGTTCTGAATCAAGATATGAAGGTAATATCACAATGGATGGAGGAAAAGGTAAAGATTATCTTCATGCGAGTTCAAGTTCCAATGATGATTCTCATATTGATGAACAAAAGAGGAATGGGTTAGTTAATATACAAGTTGTATCTAAACATACTAAGATAGATACATTATTGGATCTGGGTTCCCGAGTAAAATTAATATCTGAAGCACTTGTCAAGAAGATGGGTCTTGTAACAAAACCACATCCAAATCCTTATCCTCTTGGTTGGGTGTGTGATGAAGAAAAACTTGATGTCACCAAACAATGTAGAATCATATTTGCTATTGCTTCAAAGTTGATTGATGAAGTGGATTTGGATGTTGTACCACTTGATATATGTGGCATAGTTTTGGGAATTCCTTATCTTTATGATAGAAAATAAGTCTTCTTTTTTCATGAGAACAAATACCACCTTACTAAAGGGGGAGTGGAATATAGTATTAAATATCACAACATGAGGGTAAATACAACACTTGTTAGTGAAGGGAAAATCAAAAGACTCATAACCACTAATAAGAGATATGTACTAATGGTTGTCAAAGAGAAATATGTTGAGACATCCGACGCTTTCCAAGGGTGTGATCCATCTCATAAAAATGAATTAATTGATATTGTTTCTAAGTATGATGATATTTTTTAGGAACTAGATGGATTACCTCCTAAGAGGGAAATCCAACATGAGATACATTTTCAGCAGGATTATCCTCTTCCTAATGTGGGCATGTACATGATGTCAGTTGTGGAGATGACAGAGATCAAGAAGAAGGTACAGGGATTATTTGATCAAGGGGTCATCAGGCCAAGTTCATCTCCTTGTGGTTCTCTGACTGTGATGGTGCCAAAGAAAGATGGCACATGGCGAATGTGTGTTGATTACCAGGTCTTAAATAAAATCACAGTGAAAAAATGATACCCTCTTCCTCGCATAGATGATTTACTTGATCAGTTGAAGAATGTTGTTTATTTCACTAAGTTGGATTTTCATAGTGGATATCATCAAATCAGGGTTGCAGAACATGATGCATGGAAGATATCCTTGAAAACCAAACAAGGATTGTTTGAGTGGTTAGTTATGTCGTTTGGGGTTTGCTATGCTCTGACAACTTTCATGTGTGTGATGAATGATGTATTCAGGCCTTCCTGGATGACTTTGTGATTGTATATTTTGACGAAATTCTTGTTTTTATCAAGACTTGGGATGAACATGTAAGGCATGTAAAAAAAGTATTGGATACTTTGCAAAGGGAAAAGTTGTACGTGAAAATTGTCTAAATGTGAATTTGGAAAGACTGCACTTGTATACTTAGGTCATATCATGGGAGGAGGAAAATTGAAGATTGATCCTTCCAAAATTGATGTAATTGTAAAATGTCCAGAGCCAAAAAGTGTGACTAAAATCTGGAGCTTCTTGGGTGAATTTCAGTATTGGAGGAGATTCATTCCAAACTTCTCCTTTGCATGCCTTAACCAATGTGAAGAATACTTTTTAGTGGGAAGGAAAGAAACAAAAATATTTCAACATTTTGAAGGAGAAGATCGGTGTTGCACCAATATTAGCATTGCCAAATATTCTGTTGGACACACCTACCACACTTAGAGTGGGGGGTGAATGAGTGTGGGGATGTTTTTCCCAAAACTTCTCTCTTACACAAAAACTCCTTAGTTAACATTCAACATTTTCTCATTACTCATTGTTTTCATTTATAATCAGTCAGATGTGAATACATATTAGAAACATATATCAACAACATATCATCAACAAATCATCTCCACAAGGAACACAAATAACACAAGATGTATGTACAATTTTTATTTTTATTATGGACTTCAATCCGAGGGTTTTTAAACAACAATTGAATAGATTACAACTATACAAGAGAACCAGCTATATATGAAAGACTCAACTTACATTATCATAACCAACTAATATGAGGCGACAATCCTCAACAAATATCAATCCGTCAACATAAACAAGTGCATCAACCATGTACCAACCTGTGCCAAACAACCTGTAATCAACATGTACCATAAACAAGTGCATCCAACCATGTACCAAGTATATACCAATCATGTGTCAACTAATCATAAAAAATGACTCGTCAATATGTACCAACATCATCAACTATACACCTCATGTATGTGCCAACTCATCAACTGCTTGTCTCAACCATGACTAGTTTTGGATTAGTCAATAACCCCAACTTGAAATAATCATAACTTTGTACCTATAATGCATAAATATATGAAACTGATACAAAATGTTCTTCAGTGTGCTTTATGCAATTCCTCAAGGTGGAACTACTTGGAACCTCTCATAAAAGGAGTTATAGCAAAAATGACATACCTTGCTGAATTCTGGCTTATTCTAGAGAGTGACCTTGTAGAGCGTGCCCAACACAAAATATTAGTTGAATTGATCTAAAAATGTTACAAAACATACTATAGAATATACCCTAACCAACACATTTGGTCTCACTGAATTTGGATATGTTATGACATTTTTACCTGAAACACCTGTTTTTGACTAGTTTCAGGACTAGCCACAAACCCTATTTTCCATGCAGTGTAAATCCCAAAATACAAAGACCCACAAGATGAATTTTTTACTACAGATAATTGGGTATGTTTTCTCAATGGAATATAAATTTCACGGTCTGAATCATTATAGAAAAAAGGTTATAGCAAAAATGGTGAGATGACCTGTAAATAGCATACCTTAGAAAGCATCATCAAAAGAATTTATCCTCCCTTCAATTCCGACCCTCTTTTCTTTAGCTTCCTTCTGAAATTCAAATCAGATATCCTTGGTTACATCATTCACCTATAGATCTTCAATATTCTCAAGTGTTCCACACCAAAAATGCTCAAGAAGCTCTCCATTGATCCACAAAAAGGATGATCTACAAGAGACCATTGTTATCTTATTTATACTTTCATCCTCTAGGTCACTTAACCCATTTTTAGGTCACTTAACATATTTTCCTTATTTTAGGGTTAACCACTTTCCATAAATAGAAATTTCTCCAATATTTTATCATTTAAATATTCCTTCTTGATTTTCTCATCTTACTTTATTATTTCTTGATTTTTTCACTTCTCTTTATTATTTAAATAATCCACCTTGACTTTGTCACTTTACTTTATCATTTAAATAATGATTTCTTCTTTTAGGTCACTTTGACTTCTTTGACCTTGGGGGCTTCAAGCCTTCATGTGGGGGTCCTTCATCTTCGTAAGGCCATAACTCTCAAACCATGAGGAGTCATGTGACATTACACATACAACTGAAAATGGAATTACAAGCACTATCCATCTAGGATAGTTTCACCAACAATTTCCTTGATCTTCATCTCATTATTCCACATACAAGCATGGGTCCTCCAAACATTCTTCTAGGATAACTCAATCCGTAAAACGTCTTCCCATGAGGGCTTTCACCATAAAGGGACCACTTTGGAGTTCATCCATTTGTGCACCTTATCAATCATGATAAGAAAATAATGAGAGCAAGGGTCTTCTAAACATTCTTCTAGGATAACTCAATCCACAAAGTGTCTTCCCACGAGGGCTTTCACTATAAGGGTACCACTTTGGAGTTCATCCATTTGTGCACCTTATTAATCATGATAAGACAATAATGAGTCATCTATACATTTTTCCAACAATGCATCATATACCAATGAAACCACAACGATCCATCTTCATCATGTATCAATGACAACTCATTGATACATCTTCATCATATCAATGACAAATCATTGATCCATCTTCATCTATGCATTCTCATAAAGGAAAATACATATTATATTACATCAATCATCAATCAATCAATCCTTTGACATCAATCAGTCACTTGACATCAATCAATCAAACTATTGGCATTAATGACAACTTGATCCAACATATTCAACAGTCGTTGGAGACAGATGCCAGCGGATACGCTATGGGTGCAATATTGATGCAATATCATAAGCCTAACTGTTACCACTTTGAGACTTTTACCAAGTTGTTGTTAACTATCCTACATATGATAAAGAGTTGTTTGCATTAGTTTAGAGCATAAATAAATGGAAGCACTAATTTCTAGGGAAGGAAACCATCATACATATAGATCACCATCCCTTACAATATATTCAAGCATAGACCAAACTACAAAAATCTTGACACTGCAGATGGATGGGTTTTCTACAACAATTTCATTTGGTAATCAAGTACAAGAAGGGTACAAGTAACAAGCTAGTTGATATGATTTCTAGACCTCCTATTGTTGCTTCTATTATTTTGAAGAATAATTCTTTATCTCATGATAGCTATGTAGATAAATATGCCATATTGGAAGATTTTAAATAAGTATATGAGAATTTAACCCATGGTGCAGAGGTAGAGAACTATTGTCTGTAGGAAAAATTACTCTATCATCTTTGGAAGCTATGTATTCCTAGAAGTGAATGATTCCATGTGATACGAGAAGCTCACACTTCTCTTGTGTCTGGGCATTTTGGGGTAGGAAAAAATATGTCTCATTTGAAAAGATTTTGTTATTGGCCTCAAATGAAAGCAATTGTAACTAAGTATGTAAAGGGGTGTTTTATGTGTTCTACTTGTAATCCCACTAATAGAAATCTAGAGATATACTCACCACTTCCTGTTCCATCCCATCCATGGGAAAACATTTCCATGGATTTTGTAGGGGGTTTACCAATGACCAAAGGGGGGCATGACTATTTGTATTTTGTAGTGGATAGAGTCAACAAGATGTGTGTATTGATGCCATGTAAAAAGTAGATCACTGCTGAGAAGAATTCTAATCTCTTTTTTCAGTATGTTTGGGCTCACTTTGGATTACACACGTCCATTGTCTCGAATCGAGATACTCGATTCCTTGGGGATTTTTGGACTAGCTTGTAGAGAATGATGGACACCAAATTGAAGAGGACCAATGCTTTTCATCCACAGAACGACGAACAGACAGAGGTGGTAAACATAGTAGTGGTACTTTTTCTTCGAGGCTACTCCAACAAGCATCCTAAGTTATGGGATGCACATATACCCTATGTACACCATGCTTATAACTGAGCTTTACATTCATCCACTTAGAGTTCACCTTTTGAGACATGTTTTGGGTACCTACCAAAGGTTCCTTTGGAATTAATATATGGGAGAGATGTCGATGTGAATGAAGAATGAACAAATTATAGAGCCCGCAAGTTCAGCTAGAGGATTCAACAGTTACACCAGGCAGTCAAGGAATAGTTGGAGAAGAGTTAGGAACAGTATAAAGCTCGGCATGAAAAGCACAAGGTTGATCATCAGTTCCAGGTTGGAGACCGCGTATGGCTTCAAATCAACAAGGAATGATTGAACGGTGAAGGTAAGAAACTCAAACCCCTCTGATATGGACCCTTCATTATCTTGGAGAAAAGAGACACTAATGATTTTCATTTATATATTCCACCTTATATGCAGATTTATTCAGTTGTGAACATAGACAACTTGAAACTTTTTGAGCCTCCCATAATCATGGATCAAGATGAGGAAGTTTCCATACCTTCATTTGATGATTTTTCACCTGAGTACTTGGATGAGTTACATGAAGATATTATCTTGGACAGAAGGACGAGAACTTCACATAAGGCTGATTTTGATTATCTTCATGTAGGATTAAAGGGCACACATCCAAGCAAAGAAAAGTGGATTGGGAAGGACAAAGTGAGGGCAATCTTCCCTCACTTACCAGTTAATTGATTGAATCTTTTGGTGGTCCAAAAATATCTCAGTGGGAAGGCGTGATCCAAAAAGGATCCAGAGAAGGATAAGAACAACTCATAACTTACAAAGGCAAGTCATAATGCTCAGAATGGATTCAATAGACAACAAAGGGGAAAAAACAAAAATTCCTAAAACTCAGTGAAAATGGCATGATCGCGAAGAGAGAATCGCAATATTTCTAACGATAGAAACAACTTGTCAAACAGAGTTATGGATCAAAGTTTATAAGCGGTCAAAGTTCAGGCCAAACTTGGTCAAAAGTAAAAAATTCAAGGTGACACATGGAACCACTGCAAGGGTGACACATGGAATGTCTGTATAGCTAAATTGGCATGGGATGACATGGCAAGGTCGTACATATTGATGGCTAACACGAGGGAAAATCAGATTGTGACAAGTGTCAGTTTCATGGGAAAATGTTATGGTGCCACGTGGCACCCCTCTAATGGTTGGCATGTAGATTTTTTTTTATGACTCCACCAGAGTCGAACCCTTGACCTCCTCTAGCCCAAAGGCCTCACATCTCCATGCTAACTAGTACACCATGCTATAGTCCTTGTTTGTAATATGGTGAAATTTTTATTTAAGTTTAATGTTTCATTTGGGTGCCAAAGGAAAGGGGCTAGGCCTTCGACACAACCCCTAGTTATATGTGTTAACCATGCGACCATATTCCAATCGCCTACTATATAACACATGCTCCGTCATTTTAACAACTATTCTACCAACCTTAAAACCGCCCATCATTCTAGCAAACATCTGTCAGAATTAGCAGAGTGCACCATATGGTTGCAACCATATGTTAAAAAGGGGAGGCCAGTGGGATTCGACCCCGAGACCTCTGCTAACCATATCTCCTTAATATAACATCCTCTACCAACGCACCAACCATCGCCTTTATGGCATAACCGCCCAATTTTTGTATAAGAAGGGATTTCCGCTAGTGCATTCAGGACAAGAAGACAAGAGAGGAGAGACAGAGTGCACATGTATGGACTTTGTATAGACTAGGGAATGAGTTTCGAGATTTCTCAGTCATTAACTGTGGGAGCAGTAGCACGATAACCAAGGCACGGGTGTCTCTTGGGCCTAAAAGTGTCAGACTTAGATCGAGGCATGGAGACAATCATTTTTAGGTAAAACAATGCCACAAATGCAGTGGTGGTGTTAGTTTTCTGATATGATCAAAGCGTTTGTAGATTAACTCCAGAATGAGGTACACTTTTGTTTTTTGCCCAATTATTTTGTGGATTTAATAAAAATACCTACCCATTTGAGAGAACGACCCAGAGACGTAGTCCACCAGGGATGAACTCCATTATCAATATCTTTGTGTTCATATTGCATGCTTATGTCTCTTTCCTTTTGAGCTTTTCCTTCTTCATGGTGTACTTTTGTTTATGATCATTTTATACAATTCTTTAATAAGTTACCTGATGAAAAGATCATGGATCATTGATGGTTATTTTTTCTTCCTATGACATCAATGGATACTCCATAGTAGAAGAAGGATCACAAGGGAGGGGTCATTGTGAGGACTAAGCCCTATGATGTGCAAATTTTTGTTGTTGACCCCCTAATCATGGAGGTTTTCCAAAGAGTTGGATGTTTTAATTTATGTTAGAAGATGCAGAGGGGGAACCCTGAGGTGGCTAGAGATTTTTCTTTGAATTTTGATGGAACCAAAACTAAAGTTGGGACACTTGAAATTGAGGTATCTGAAGAAACCATAACAACAACTACCGAGATACCAAATATTGGTGAAAGGTGGTTTAAGGCCATGAACCTAAATGCAACCTTCTCCAAATAATTCATTAAACTTGAATGTGATGGACATAATCTATCAAAGGGAGTGCCCAGGAGCCACATGATTAAAGGATTTGATAAGATTCTAAGGGTAATCCAAATATATTTCACTTGTGAGGGTAGGCTCAATATGATTTATAAGTACCACATTATACTTTTGTTGCACTTCATAGAAAAAGACCTCATGATTCTCCCTTTCTATTTGTTTTGAAGCATTGGAAAAATGAATGACAGGGTCTAGGATAAGTCCAAGGAAGTTGACACAAGTTTTTTTCACTCAGGAATGATCCAAATGCTTGTGATGGAGGAGTTAAGGAAGAAAAACATTGGCTGGGAGAAGTTCATTGCCTCTGCACAATTTCAATTGAATGTTGCTCCTACCCCACAGTACAAGGTATAAATCCCTCTTCAGGATGATAGTACTGTACACACAGATACCAACAAGAAGAGGAAGAGCAAATGCATTATTAAAAGTTATGAAGAAAATAAAGAAAAATAATAAGAAGGGGGATCTCATTACTCTCCACAAATGGAGGTTTCACCCAAAATAGCTCTAGAGTCAACAAAAACTCCATCAACTAGAGCTACATGCACAAAAGGAAGGATGTTACTTTTCCCCTCACCGTTTGTTGTAGTTGAACCTAGAGTTAGGAGGCCTTTCACCAGGTCATCAACAAATAAATAAAGTATTGTAAAGGAAGACAAATGGGAAGCTCCCATCAAAAGAAAAGGTAAGGGTAAAGCTTAAGTTGTTGAAAATCACATTGAGGTTATAGACACAACCACTCCTCCATAAAAACCTACCTTCAAAAGTTTGAAGAGTCAAGTTAAAGAGGCTGGAAATTAAATTTCTAACTTGAAGGGAGAAGGGTTGGTTGAAAGGAAAAAGTTGAGTGACCTTATGGACATATATCAGGAAACTATTGATAAGGCCAAGTTTGTAGCAAAGTGATTTATGCCCCTCCATAGGCAACTTAAGAATTTATACAAACAAAGATTTACAAGCTCAGATCAGAAGAATTAAATTGGAGTTGCAACCTTATAAGGAAGAACTAGCCCAAATAAATTTGAATGTGTTGGCCCAAGATGCCACAAGGGGGAGTTACAGGCTCAGAAAGTGATGGATGAAATACCTTAAGAATTCTTATTTTTTGAATATTTTGAGGAAGTATGATGCATATGAATGAGTTTTTAACTCATACACCAAATTATGAAATTTCTACAGGCATCCCTAACTCTAAATAAGGTTTTTTGGGTGTTTCGGGGATTTACTAGACTAATTTGGTAGCTGCAACAAAGTTCGCAGCACTTGGCGCTATGAACTGGTTTCTATAGTCAAGAACTGCGAACTTCGTTGTGAATTGGATGATACAGTCAACATTACAGGATATGTTTTAGACTCCTATTTTGATGGTTTCAAGAGGATCAACGATTTCCAGTTGACTAGAGGAGCATGGTACAAATGTTGGAGGCCAGTTTAAATATGGAGGATACCTCTCGTTACGACTACATGCGACGCAAATCAAGTAAATTATTACTATTTTTTTTAAGCAGGAAGACAATCAACGACAACAATTAATCATCAAAACTTGACGACGAATGCAACTTACACATTCAGGGAATATACAAAAATGACCCAACATACTAGCACATCATGCAATTGGATGAAACATGCGATAATCAACAGACAGATAAAAACGGCTACCCGCCCGACAAAAGCAACACAAAGCCTACAAGCTAAAGGAAAACATCAACAACCTGACACATTGGCTTCGACGACTAGTAACTAGAATCCTCTACTACGCGCAAGACCAATCACATGAGGGCATTACAAAACCCAGTACCAACATCAATTATAATGAACAATACGCCCAAAACAGTAAGCACAAGAATCTGACTAGGTTATCATTCACATCCATCCACCAGGGCACGCCATGATCCCCTCATTAGGAATCATGTCGTCACAAGGTGATAGGCGTGACATTAACTCTAGTGCAACATAATATATCTAGATCAATAACCCAAGAAAATCTAATGTGCTAGGAGACCGAATTAACTGACAAAAATACAAAAAGATTATACCCAATCACCCAAGCAACAAGACACAAGGTAACATAACTCAAATTAAATTGCACAACTAACTAAAGGATTTCTTGCTTCCTACAAGGAAACATGTGTGGTGAAACAACTATGACCAACCACCATTTACAATTCGACTTAAGGGAAAAGGTGCATAGTAACCATCAACTATTAAACTATTAATTGTTTTAGCTAATAAAATCATTAATCCCTCAACCATTAAACTTGTGCAAGTTGTTAAACCATTACGCCAATAAACCATTATGTCTAACAAATCCTATTAATTCAACATTTATATCTCTGTCTGACAAATGATAATCCTATTATTTTTAATAAAAATCATTAATTTAAAACTTTTATATCATTTAATATTAACAAAAATTATTATTTTCTTTGTATATCAATCTACTTTTATTTTCTTCAAAGTTCATTTCACTTTAAAGGATATGTTAGTTAATGTCCCTACTTAGACATGTTAGTTAATGTAACTAAGTGTATGTTAAATATTTGATTAAAAGTTCGATTATGAAGAAAAATTTATGTGAAGTTGTTCGCCTTTGATAAAACAATATTATTTCATATAAACTAAACATTGCAACATTGAAAATAGAAACCAAACATGATGGTTGTAGAAGGGTTTACCTTTTTCAGAGTATAAGTCACTTAATCTTAGTAATATTCCTATCCTTTCTAGAACATAATTGACGAGAAGAGGCACTCAGAAATCAATGGACATTTCATGTAAACAACAACAACCATTTGGTATGCAACTTCCTAATAATAATAATGATATCAACTTCGTATTAAAATGTGATAATGTTGTCTATCAACCCTATGATATTGTTGTCTATTAAACACATGTCTATATGATGAAGTACTCATTTTCTGTCCATATGGTGAAGTATTTGTTGTCTATCATATGTTCAAAATCGTTGTCATATATTTAAAATTGTTGTCATGTATATCTTATATTTAAAATTATTGTCATAGATATCATATATTTAAAATCGTTGTCATGTATATCATATATTTAAAATTGCTCTCATATATATCATATATTTAAAATTGTTGCCATATAATTATAATCACTGTCATGTATATGATATATTTAAAATCGTTGTCTAACATGTATTTAAAATCGTTGTCTATCGTATCTTTAAAATTGTTGTATTTCATATATTTAAAAGTTGTTGTCTATCATAAATTTAAAATCGCAGTCATTCCATATTAACACGCTGTCATTCCATATTTAAAGCGCAGTTATGTACGCAGTCATATTTAAAATCACTATCATAAATGAACAATATCTATATAAATCGCTCTCATACACAACAAAAGAGAAAATAAATCACTGTCTATTAGATATGGGTAAATGGTTGTGAAAACATGGGCAAAATATATGTCTAAGATCTTGGGTAAATGGATCAGAAATTCATGTGGTACATGTTGTGTAAAATTCCAAGAGAAATGAGGTGTGAATGTTGTGATATAACAATAATAAATTCAGAGGTTTATCATTTCAAACTCTGGAATCATAAAAAAAAAAACTAGAGAATTACCATTCCTCAACACCTGGTCATCATAAAAAAATGTAGATATTTTCCATTTAAAACGTTGGGAATTATCATTAAAAAGATGCAAAGATTTACCATTCCATAATGTCTGGGTTTATCATTGAAACATGTAGAGTTTTATCAATCCAAAAATGCAAATATTGGGTCTTCAAAACCCAGAGGTTATCATTCACAAACGCAGAGTTTTATCAATCCAAAATGTAGAGATTTACCAAAGTTTAAGCAATTAAAAACGTAGAGAAAATAAGATTTTTAATCAATCAAGATGCGAAGATACTCATTCAAAAGAAGGCACAAAGATCAAGGGTTAATCATAAGAGAAAAAAACAGAGATAAGTAAGGGTTCGATAACTGGGCGGAATTTATCCTTCACTTATTATCCATGCACATGAAAGCAGGGAATTTAAATATATAGGTCTTTAAACACCGGAGTGACGACTGTAGATTCAGCTCCTGGCCGACCACTCAGGCACAGACTAATAACTAAATGGATAAGGGACATAAGATAAAAACTCATTTTTTCTTCACATTAATCAATAAAAACAAACACAGAGAAGTCATTGCAATCATAGGTTGGGTTTTCCATGGAAAATCAATTCAGAATACATCGAGAAAGGGGATTATAAATACCATAGGAAAGAAGGTGAAAGAAAGCTCATGGAAATGAAATCTTCAACCGAGCATAGAAAAATATCATGTGTAAATTAAATTGCATTGCAGGTAACAACTTTAATAAGCGTACCTTACCCAAATGTGAATGCTCTGAAGTTGTTGTCTCACGTGCGTTCTGTCCAACTCTCGCTTGCCAACCAATGTGACCTCACTGGTACCTTCCAGACAATTCTAGGGGTACTCTTCTTCCCCCTGATCCCCCCGAGACACAAAGGGGCCATGCACACAATACCAGAGAATGCTAGCACCTAGCTTGCCTCACAAGGTCGAGCTACCACTTGTTACTCGAGCTGGGTATCCCAACTCCCACAAGAGAAAGTTCAGTTAAGATAAACATTTCAGCAGTGTAAGGTTATGCAAAAATATGAGATCCATACTCCTCCTCCTCCATCTTTTTTATAGAGTTTCTAAGTAATTAGTTTCCCAAATTCTCATTAAATTCCTTTTTCATTAATTTTAATTAGGAAAAACCTCCCCCATACACATGTCACCCATCCCCTAGTTGCACCATAAAATCAATTTTATTAATTAATTAAAGATTCCTATTTCCCTCACCCACCTAAAGTATTCTTAAAAACGCTCCTCAATGTCCCAAAATTCCCTTACACTTCTTAAATGACTTACGCCTGACTTAATTCCTATTTGAGTTCATAATTAGAAATTTCTAAAGGTAAGATTCCTTACTAAGTTAGACATTCAACGTTTTCCTTGTGTTTCTCCTTTTCTTTAAGTTTCCCTTTTTCTTTAAGATTCCTATTTCTTTTAGTTTCCCCCTTTTCCCTTTTAACTAAAAAACCAACTTAGCAAGTGTAGATAAAACAACCCTTTTACCCTTTTTTCGTTTTAATTAAAAATTAATTTATCAAGTGTAGATAAAACAAACATTTACCCTTTTTTCTTTTTAACTAAAAATTAATTTAGCAAAAGTAGACAAAAACAACCATTACCCCCTTTTTTTAAAATTAATCCTCCATTATAATTTTGAGTTTAATAAATAAGTTTGAATTTCTTACCCCCCTTTCTTGTTACATGTTTATCTTTTATTTTTTATTGACCACAAGTTCTACTTAGTCCTAGGTTTTAATTTCACTAGGATCAATGACATTGTTTTTTTATTAGGAAAAAAATAGTTTTTAAATCTTACTTATCACATCATTCATTTTAAGGCAAACTAGCTTTATTCACATACCAATTAAAATCACGATGTTCCCTTCAGGATGCACTAGGTACTCCAAGGGTGCCACTCGCCTCTTTTCATTTTCCTTGCACAACATGCCCTTCAAGACGCACTACGTTCTCCAAGGGTGCCACTTGCCTCTTTCTGTTTTATTTGCACAACGTGCCCCTCAAGACACACTTTGTTCTCCAAGGGTGACACTCACCTTTTGACTGAATTTGGTATATGCCAAACCCCTGGAGTCAATACTCCGCTAGGTGATCTTGTGGGAGACTAAGGGCCTCTAAGGAATAAGGCGCCTACCTTATTGTGTTCCCCTTAGAATCATCGTGAGAGACTGTCACAGTCTTCTCTCATGGCATTGTGGGTATTCTCGAACTAGATAATCATTAACCTACGGTTCGAGCCACGGTGGGAGTGCTAGTAGTATGTGTTAGGTCTATTGCCACACCTCTCCCTGAAAGTCTCGGGTTGTCATGCGTGACCCCTCTACTCCACATGTGAGTCTGGTCAGCAAGAAATCATCATCCTACATCCATCAACAAATCATGTCAGCAATAATAATCAATCATCATAACCTAATCATATGTACATATGTCACATCCTCAATGTCCAAAGTCCTTCACACTCAGGAGAACCCCATCAATAGCACATGTCTATGTAGATATAACAACATAACATATCATCAAATCCATAATATCTCATAATCATTATCAAAATGACGAATAGTATAATAACTCAGATCACTTGCATGCAAGTGTCCTCAAAGAATAAGTTCACTTAGTGCGCGCAAGAGTGGGATGTTACATACACCCCCTCTTGGTTTAAACTTCATCTTGAAGTTTTGTTAAATTTGGAAGCATCGACATTCATTCTCCAGTGAGAGGCCATATGGGCCACCCTGAGGCTAATCATGGAGATTTGGAGAATCAACCAGTCTTGTGAGGTATTGAAAAAAGACAGGGGGAACGTACAACCTCTGTGAGTCAAACCAAAAGTCAGGATGAACAAGATGTTATGTAAGTCTAATGCAAAAGTCATGGGGAATGTACAACCTCTCTGAGCATAGATAGTCTAGTGCAAAATTTAGGGGGAATGTACAACCTCTGTGAGCATAGACGAACTAGTGAAAAAGTTAGGGGGAACATACAACCTCTGTGAGCCTAGTCAATCCTTGTGAGCCATGAGAAAAAGTCAAGGCAGCTAGAAAAATTTAGGTTGAATATAAAATTCCTATGAGCTATAAACAAATGATATTCCTAATATTGCAAATAATATAAATGTATTGATTTAGTGCATTGGCATGTGTAACATTATCCACCATGAAGAGAATTTCGAATTGCCTTGTAATGTTGAGTTGTAATGGAAGTATTAAGTCTATTTCTATTTTAGAACTAAAGTGTAATGTTGAGTTGTAACTGAAGTCTTAAGTCTAGTTCTATTTTATAACTAAAGTGTAATGTTGAGTTGTAATTGAAGTCTTAAGTCTAGTTCTATTTTAGAACTAAAGTGTAATGTTGAGTTGTAACTGGAGTCTTAAGTCTAGTTATTTTTTGTAACTAAAGTGTAATTTTGAGTTGTAACTGAAGTATTAAGTCTAGTTCTATTTTAGAAATAAAGTGTAATGTTGAATTGTAACTAAAGTCTTATGTCTAGTTCTATTTTAGAACTAAAGTATACCAGTCTCAAGTCTAGTTCGAACTAAAGTATGAAGCTGAGTTATGATTAAATCATGAAAACAAGTTACTATTTCAAGCCTCTCCTCTTCTCCTCTTCATCCTATATAAGAAGACATCGACCCCTCTCTTCAACACATTTTTGATATGTAGGTTAAGGGAGAAGCAATAGAGGATCATATTAGTGATAAAGAGGTAGCATACCAAAGCAACATATCAATGTTGTATATCAACAATAGAGGTTTCATATCAGAGGCATATATCAACAACATATCAGTGTTGTATATCAACAATAGAGGCAGCATAACAGAGGTGTATTTCAGCAAGGTCTCTTAGGTATTTGTCAGGTCAGAATCATCTTGGAAAGATCTTTAAGAGAAGCACATTCATGGTGGATATTTATAAGTGATCATACATTATTAATGCAATAAAGTAATATCATTTGCTGGGGTGTTTATCCATGTATAGGGTTTCCCCAGGGTATATGTGTTGTTGATGTGCATGCTCACTTATCTACATAGTTATTTCTACTCAGTTATGATTTGGTATCGTTGAAGTGTATTAAGATGGAATCAAAGTGTTGGAGAAAATAAAAGAATTAATCTGCATAAGAAATCAAGCTCATAATTTAACATGGTATCAAAGATCAGGGTCTGTTAACGGATCCAAGATAGCTTGATTAAGATTCCAGTGTGAGGTCCATGGAATCCTCCATTTTAGTAAGGGTCTAGGTAGGATCGAAGGAGATACCAACTTCAATGTGTGGAAGCTCTGGATAACAAATATCTTGCAGGAGCATGATCTTGTGCAGTATGTAACCACAGTGATGGAGGAACCCATGAATAATGTAGGAAGAGAGGCCTTTAGGAAGAGTCAAGAAAAGGCCAAGCAAATTATCTTTGACTCAGTCGAATACAATAGAATGCCTGCAATGACTTCATTAATGAGTGCCGAGGACTGTATGGATACCTTGATGAATTTGTGAGATAAATAGGCTCCAAGTCAGAAGATCACACTTAAGCAAAAGCTTAAGTATTTGAAGATGGATAAAGGTGAGTTAGTGGAATATTTCTATTCCAGGATAGCCTAGATCAGAGATCAACTTTTGGTCATAGGGGTGATAGTGGGCGATGATGATTTAGTGCAAGCCATTTTTTATGGTCTTCCTTCTTCATGGGAGACCTTCTTATATAGTGTAAGTGGGAGAGAGATTCAACCCACGTTTGAGAGGTTATGGCATGATTTCCTCTAGGAGGAGATTCACACAACTACCAGGAGCGAGCCGACAAAAGAAGATCACTCAGCTTTAGCATCAATATTCAAGGGAAAGAAGAAAGACACTTTCCAGAAAGGCTCTCAGAGAAAGCCAAACACCAAAGGTACATTCAAAAGAAAAAATATTGATACATCTAAGATTAAATTCTTTAGTTCTAATAAGTTGGGTCATTTTGCTAAAGATTTTTGTTTTAGAAAGAAATATCCAAGGAAAGGGAATCATCATGCCTCAACTGCTAAGGATGATGAATAAAAAAGAAATAAGAAAATTCCTTCTAATGAGAAAGAAAATAGAAAAGAATATTACTTGGTTTCTTCCTTATCCAGTTCAGTTTTCATAGGGCCGAAAACTTGGTTAGTAGAAAATGGTGCATCAGAGCACGTGACAGGGCACAAGGAGATCCTCTTAGATTTTGAGTCAAAATATTTTGCAGAGAAGTTTGAGCTTGGGGATGATAAATGTTACAATATAGAGGGAGTAGGTTCTATCTCCTTCAGATTGGAATTTGGGGCTAGGCTTCATGTTGATGAAGTATTATATGTTCCAGGGCTCAAGAAGAATCTACTATCAGTTGCAACCCTTGGGTACAAGGGATATTGGATGATATTCAAGGACATGAAGGCACTACTATGGGATAAAGGTAGCCACTTAAGTACAACATAACCCATTGGAACTCGCAGTGGACGAATGTACATTGTGTTAGGACAGTCAGTTCAGACATTGGCTCATGATGCGACTAGCTCCAGCGCATTGTGGCACATAAGACTTGGACATATTCATTACAAAGATCTTCCATATTTGTAGAACATGTTATGTGGCATGCCCTCTATTTCTCTCAGTAAAAATGAAATTTGTAAGGGATGCATGCTAGGTAAAAATATAAAGAAAGCATTTCCTAGCAGTGACAACAAAGCTCAGGGCATATTAGATCCAATTCATTCTAATGTATGTGGTCCTATGCAATCTCCATCACTCAATGGTTGTTTGTATTATGTCATTTTTATTGATGATTACTCAAGAAAATGTTGGATATATTTCCTTAAAGATAAAAGTGACACATTTGATAAATTCAAAGAGTATAAATCCTTTATTGAAAAGAAGATAGTGAAACACATCAGAATCCTTAGAACAGACAATGGAGGAGAGTTTGAATCTCTCCAGTTTGAGGATTTCTACAATTTAGTAGGAATCAAGAGACAGTTGACCGTGCCATATAACCCTCAACAAAATGGAGTTGTTGAGAGGAAAAATAGGACAATTTGTGAGGCAGTGAAAGAAAACATGTTTGATCAGGATCTGCCAAATTCTTTATGGGAAGAAGCTACCTCCATTGTCATTTATATTAAGAATAGGTGTCCACATGCTACCTTGAAGGACAATAATCCTAAAGAGCTCTTCTCAGGGATCAAACCTGAAGTAGGGAATCTAAGGATATTTGGGTGTCCTGTGTATATTCATGTCCCTAAGGAAAAGAGGACAAAGATGGAACCCTCAGGCAAGAAACGGGTTTTTGTGGGATACAATGAGATCTCCAAGTCTTACAGGATTTATGTACTAGGTCAGAGAAAAATAGAGGTAATAATAGATGTGAATTTCCATGTGGAAGACGCATTTAAGAAATCTAGAGAGCTTCAACAAGAATCAGAGCTAGTTCAACCAACTTCATCCTCTTCTTAAAATGAAGAGTCATATGATCAGAGGGAGGAACCTTATGAAGGGACAAGTAATGAGCCCCTAGAACCTGCTGAAGAGTTAGAAATAACTCTTAAAGAATATCTAGCCAAAAGGAATCTAGGGTGGCTTAAAGAAATAATGGAGGAAGCAGAAAGGATAGTTGCTCTTAAAGGAACTTTTAGGGAAAGGAAGAGGCCTCCTAGGTTTGGAGGTTATGTTTCACTGATGAGAAACATTAGTGATGTCAAACCTTCTTCATTTGAAGAATAAAATAAATTAAAATTATGGAAGGATTCCATGCTTGAGGAATATAGGTCTATTATGAAGAAAAATGTTTGGGACATTGTGCCGAGGCCAAAAGACAAATCAATGGTTTCTTCCAAATGAATCTATCGTATCAAACATGCAGCTGATGGAAGTGTGGAAAAGTTCAAATAAATATTTGTAGCCCGAGGCTTCACTCAGAAAGAGGGAATCAACTATGAAGAGACTTTTTCCCCTGTAGAAATGTATACCTCCATTTGAACTATTATTTATTTAGCTTCCATTCTTGGTGGGAAGCTACATCAAGAGGATGTAAAAACAACATTCTTGAATGGAAATATTAAACATGAGGTCTTTGTGGAACAATGAGATGGTTTTTTACTGCATAACAAAGGCACTCATGTATGTAAGCTAAGGAAGGCCTTGTATGGTCTTAAGCAAGCTCACAGATTTTGGTATGACAGGATTGATCGCTTTCTTAAAAGGATGGGCTTTCAGAAAAGTGATGTTGATGAAAATCTATAATTCACGGTAAGAGGTAACCAACCTGTTATACTAATCATGTATGTTGATGATCTCTTTATAATAGGAGATGAAGGGCTAATATCCTGGTGTAAGAGGGACCTAATCTCAAAATTCGAGATGAAAGACTTAGGCTTGATGAATTACTTCCTACGATTGGAAGTATGGAAAAGAAAGAGTGAGATATTTATGACACAAGCTTAAGTATTTGAAGATGGAGAAAGGTGATTTAGGGGCATATTTCTATTCCAGGATAGCCTATATCAGAGATTATATTTTGGTCACAGGGGTGACAGTGGGCGATGATGATTTAGTGCAGACCATTTTTGACAGTCTTCCTTCTTCATGGGAGACCTTCTTATCCAATGTAAGTGGGAGAGAGATTCAACCCACATTTGAGAGGTTATGGCATGATTTCCTCCAGGAGGAGATTCACACAACTACCAGGAGCAAGCCAATGAAAGAAGAGAACTCAACTTTAGCATCAATATTCAAGGGAAAGAAGAAAGACACTTTCCAGAAAGGCTCTCAGAGAAATCCAAACACCAAAGGTACATTCAAAGGAAAGAATATTGATACATCTAAGATTAAATGCTTTAGTTCTAATAAGTTGGGTCATTTTTCTAAAGATTTTTGTTTTAGAAAGAAATATCTGAGGAAAGGGAATCATCATGTCTCAACTGTTGAGGATGATGAATAAAAAAGAAATCAGAAAATTCCTTCTAATGAGAAAGAAAATAGAAAAGAATATTACTTGGTTTATGCCTTATCCAGTTTAGTTTTCATAGGGACGAAAACTTGGTTAGTAGACAATGGTGCATCAAAGCACATGACAGGGTACAAGGAGATCCTCTCAGATTTCAAGTCAAAATCTTTTGCAGAGAAGGTTAAGCTTTGGGATGACAAATGTTACAAGATAGAGGGAGTAGGCTCTATCTCCTTTAGATTGGAATCTGGGGCTAGACTTCATGTTGATGAAGTATTATATGTTCCAGGGCTCAAGAAGAATATACTATCAGTTGCAACCCTTGGGGACAAGGGATATTGGGTGATATTCAAGGACATGAAGGCACTACTATTGGATAAAGGTATCCACTTAAATACAACATAACCCATTGGAACTTGCAGTGGACGAATGTACGTCGTGTCAGGAAAGTTAGTTCAGACATTAGCTCATGATGCGACTAGATCCAACGCATTATGGAACATAACACTTGGACATATTCATTACAAAGATCTTCCAGATATACAAAACATGTTATGTGTCATGCCCTCTATTTCTCTCAGTAAAAATGAAATTTGTAAGGGATGCATGCTAGGTAAAAATATAAAGAAATCATTTCCTAGCAGTGACAACAGATCTCAGGGCATATTAGATTCGATTCATTCTGAAGTATGCGGTCCTATGTAATCTCCCTCACTCAGTGGTTGTTTGTATTATGTAATTTTTATTGATGATTACTCAAGAAAATGTTGGATATATTTCCTTAAAACTAAAGGTGACACATTTGATGAATTCAAAGAGTATAAAGCCTTTATTGAAAAGAAGACAGTGAAACACATCATAATCCTTAGAATAGACAGTGGAGGAGAGTTTGAATCTCTCCAGTTTGTGGATTTTTGCAGGTTAGCAGGAATCAAGAGGCAATTGACCATGCCATATAACCCTCAACAAAATGGATTTGTTGAGAGGAAAAACAAGACAACTTGTGAGGCAACGAAAGAAAACATGTTTGAATAGAATTTTCCAAATTCTTTATGGGAAGAAGCTACCTCCACTGTCATTTATATTCAGAACAGGTGTCCACATGCTACCTTGAAGGACAATAATCCTAAATATGTATTCTCAGGGATCAAACCTGAAGTAGGGAATCTAAGGATATTTGGGTGTCCTGTGTATATTCATGTCCCTAAGGAAAAGAGGACAAAGATGGAACCCTCAGGAAAGAAAGGGATTTTTGTGGGATATAGTGAGATCTCAAAGTCTTATAGGATTTATGTACCAGGTCAGAGGAAAATAGAGGTAAGAAGAGATGTGACTTTCCATGAGGAAGATGCATTTAAGAAATCTAGAGATCTTTAGCAGGAATCAGAACTAGTTCAACCAGCTTCACCCTCTTCTTAAAATGAAGAGTCATATGATCAGAGGGAGGAACCTCATGAAGGGCCAAGTAATGAGCCCCTAGAACTGGCTGAAGAGTTAGAAAGAACTCTTGAAGAATATCCAACCAAAAGGAATCGAGGGTGGCTTAAAGAAATAGTGGAGGGAGCAAAAAGGATAGCTTCTCTTAAAGGAACTTTCAGGGAAAGGAAGAGGCCTCCTAGGTTTGGAGGCTATGTTTCACTAATGGGAAACATTAGTGATGCTGAACATTCTTTATTTGAAGAAGAAAATAAATTAAAAATATGGAAGGATTCCATGCTTGAGGAATATAGGTCTATTATGAAGAAAAATGTTTGGGACATTGTGTCGAGGCCAAAAGGAAAATTAGTGGTTTCTTCCAAATGGATCTATAATATCAAACATGCAGCTGATGGAAGTGTGGAAAATTTCAAAGAAATATTTGTAGCCAAAGGCTTCACTTAGAAAGAGGGAATCAACTACGAAGAGACTTTTTCCCCTGTAGCCAAGTATACCTCCATTCGAACTATTATTTCTTTATGTTCCATTCTTGGTTGGAAGCTACATCAGATATATGTAAAAACAACATTCTTGAATGGAAATATTAAACATGAGGTCTTTGTGCAACAAAGATATGGTTTTATACGGCATAAAAAAGGCACTCATGTATGCAAGATAAGGAAGGCCTTGTATGGTTTTAAGCAGGCTCGCAGAGTTTGGTATGACATGATTGATCTTTTTCTTAAAAGGCCGGGCTTTCCGAAAAGTGATGTTGATGCAAATATGTAATTGAAGGTAAGAGGTAACCAACTGGTTATACTAATCATGTATGTTGATGATCTCTTTATAATAGGAGATGAAGGGCTAATATCCTGGTGTAAGAGGGAGATAATCTCATAATTCAAGATGAAAGACTTAGGCTTGATGCATTACTTCCTACGATTGGAAGTATGGAAAAGAAAGAGTGAGATATTTATGGCACAAGTAAAATACAAAGTGGATGTACTAAAGAGGTTTGGTATGATGGATGGAAAATCCATGTCTACTCGGATGATTACCAACTTGAGGAAGCTGCATGATTCTAATAGAGGTTCAGAATTGGTGGATCCAACCATGTATAGGCAGCTGATTGGATCATTGATGTACATGATCCACATTAGGCCAGATGTATTCTATGCAATGACTGCAATGAGTCAATTCATGATTGAACTGAGACAGAAACACTGGGTGGCAGCAAAGCACATCTTGATATATCTCAGAGGGACCATTACTTATGGTCTGAGATATGCATCTAGTTCTGGTTTATTTATGCATGGGTATGCAGATGTTGACTGGGCAGGAAACCTAGTGGATCGAAAGAATACTTTTAGATACTGATTTAATTTAGGATCCGCTATGATCTCTTGGTCAAGACGAAATCATGGATACATTGCACAGAGTACAACAGAGGTTGAGTACATTGCAATTAGTGATGCTAGCAAGGAAGAAGTATCTCTCATAAAACTGGTTTGTGGGTTATTTGGTGACAAGCTTGAGATGACAGTGGTTCACTGTGATAATCAAAGTTGCATAAAATTGACAAAGAACTTGGTATTTCATGACAGGTCAAACCATATTGACATGAGGTACCACTACATATGAGACCTGGTCCAGAGAAAAACTGCAAAGTTACAATACATAGCCACGAGTGAGAAAATCGCTGATATCCTGACCAAGCCTCTAAACTCGAGACAATTTGTGAAGCTAAGAGGCGAGCTTTGTGTGGCTAAGAATGAGTCCCTCATTAAGAGGGAGTGTGAAATTTGGTAGCATCAACAGTCATTCTCCAATGAGAGGCCATATGGGCCACCCTGAGGCTATATAAGGAGATTTGGAGAATCAACCAATCTTGTGAGGTATTGACAAAATCCAAGGGGAAAGTACAACCTCTGTGAGTCAAACCAAAAGTTAGGACGAACGAGAGGCTATGTAATTCTAATGCAAAAGTCAGGGGAACGTACAAGCTTTGTGAGCATAGACAATCTAGTGCAAAATTCAGGGGGAACATACAACCTCTATGAGCATAGACGGACTAGTGCAAAATTCAGGGAGAATGTACAACCTCTGTGAGCCTAGTCAAGCCTTGCGAGCTATGAGAAAAATTCAAGGCATATAGAAAAATTTAGGTTGAATATAAAATTCCTATGAGCTAGAAACAAATGATATTCCTAATATTGCAAATGATATAAATGTATTGATCTAGTGTGTTGGCACGTGTAACATTATCCACCATCAAGAGAATTTCAAATTGCCTTGTAATGTTAAGTTGTAACTGAAGTCTTATGTCTTGTTCTATTTTAGAACTAAAGTGTAATGCTGAGTTGTAACTGAAGTCTTAAGTCTAGTTCTATTTTAGAACTAAAGTGTAATACTGAGTTGTAACTGAATTCTTAAGTCTAGTTCTATTTTAGAACTAAAGTGTAATGTTGAGTTGTAACCGAAGTCTTAAGTCTAGTTCTATTTTAGAATTAAAGTGTAATGTTGAGTTGTAACTAAATTCTTAAGTCTAGTTCTATTTTAGAACTAAAGTGTAATGTTGAGCTGTAAATGAAGTCTCAAGTCTAGTTCTATTTTCAAACTAAAGTATACCAATCTCAAGTCTAGTTCGAACTAAAGTATGAAGCTAAGTTATGATTAAAGAATGCAAACAAGTTACTATTTCAAGCCTCTCCTCTTCTCCTCTTCAGCCTATATAAGTAGAGGTTGACCCCACTTTTCAACACAGTTTTGATATGTAGGTTAAGGGAGAAGAAATGGATGAGGATATCAGTGATAAAGAGGCAGCATACCAAAGAAGCATATTAATGTTGTATATCAACAATAGAGGCTGCATATTAGAGGCATATAGCAACAACATATCAATGTTTTATATCAACAATAGAGACAACATATCAGAGGTGTATTTCAGCAAGGTCTCTTAGGTATTTGTCAGGTCAAAGTCATCTTGGAAAGCTCTTTAAGAGAAGAACATTCATGGTGGATATTTGTAAATGAACATACATTATTAATGCAATAAAGAAATATCATTTGTTGGAGTTTTTCTACCTATACAAGGTTTCCCCGGGGTAAATGTATTGTTGATGTGCATGCTTACTTATATACATATTTATTGCTATTTAGTTATGATTTGGTATTGTTGAAGTGTTTTAAGTTGGCATCAAAGCGTTAAACAAAATAAAAGAATTAATTTGCATAAGAAATCAAACTCATAATTTAACAAGTTTCACAGTATATAAGTGCCGAGATAAAGTGTATCACAGTACCATAAGTCTATCTATCAAACAAAAAAGGAAAATATTGGCACATATCATATGCGTCCTCCCAGGTCGCTGAGTGCAGACTATAGTTGTCCCATTGGACCTTGACGTGATCTACTATTTGACATCATAGCTATCGAATGCGATGGTACAGAATGCCCATTGGCTCCGCTGTGAGCACACCCTCATCATATACCTGTAAGGAACTCATTCCAATAACATGTGTAGGATCACTAATATAATTTCTCAAAACAGATACGTGAAAAACATCGTGCATACGCCTCAAAGAATCTAGAAAGACTATTCGATAGGCCACAGGCCCCTTGTTTTCCACAATCTCAAAAGGTCCCACGAACCTAGGGGAGAGTTTATGAACCTTTCCAAACTTGATCTAACTCTTATGCAGTTTCACCCACAAGAAGACTCGATCGCCAACTTCATAACTATAGTCGACACAATGCGCATTGGCATAACTCTTCTGTCGATCCTACGCTTCCTTGATCCTTTGTCTTATTGTTTTCATTTAATATTCCATTTCTTGGATTTCTTCTAGTCCCACCAGGACCCTATCCTTAAGTCGATCCCAACTCAAAGGAGTCTGACACTGTTTCCCATAAATAAACTCGAAAGGCGCCATCTTAATGTTTCTTTGATAACTGTTGTTATATGCAAATTCTACCAGTGGCAATAATTCTTCCCAACGCTTCCATTGGTCCATAACGTAGATACACAACATGTACTCAAATATTTGGTTTGTTCATTTGGTCTACCCGTCTATCTCTGGGTGATACGTGGTACTAAATTTAAGTTGGGTTCCCAAGGCCTCTTGGAAACTAGTCCAAAATTGTCTAGTAAACACTTATCCTCGATTGGATATAATCCTCTTAGGCACGCCATACAACCTCACAATCTCGTTGATGAAAAATATTTCTATGTCAGGTTCCAGATACATCGTATGCATAGGAGTAAAACAAGCACTCTTCGTCAAAGTGTCGACTACCAAAAAAATAGAGTCATGTCTCCTTGCCGTCAGTGGAAATCCAACAATGAAATCCATCGAAATGACCTCCCCCTTCGATTCTGTAATCGTGTGTGGCTGCATTAATCCTGCCATATGTCTATGTTCATCCTTCACCTACTGACATTCTAGACATCTTGCCACATAGTTGACTATGTCTTCCTTCATACCTTTCCAGAAGAATAAGGGTTTAAGGTATTCCCTCATCTTCACGACTCCAAGATGAGCTATGTACATAGCTCTATGAGCCTCGTCGAGGATCAAACTCCTCAACTCATCATTGGGTGGTACATAAATTAAATTTTTAAAACTCAATAATCCATCGTCGTCAAACGTAAATCCTTCAAATATTGGTACCATCATTGTGTTCTATCCGATAAAATCCTTGGCCTCCTTGTACCAATCATCGTCGTGTTGTAAAGTTAGAATCTTTTCACGTAGATTCATTTGAAGAGGCATCACCGAAAATATGCGTGGTCTTTGAATCAATGCATCTGCCACTCTATTCACTATACCTTTTATGTAAGTAAGCTCGAAATCGTACTCGCCAGTAAATTCCGATGAGCATCATTGTCGCCCATTCAAGTTTCTTTGCGTACAGATGTGTTGTAGTCCACAGTGGTCCATTTTTAGTTATAATTTCCGTCCAATCAGGTAATGTCTCCAAAATCTCAAGGCATAATCAATGGCTAATAACTCCAAATCATTCATCACATAGTTCTCCTCATGCCTTCTCAACTTCCTTGATATGTAAGCGATCACTCGACCGTATTGCATCAAGACTTCGCCTAATATTTCCTTGGATGCGTCAATTCATACCAAGAAGTCTGCGTCCATGTCAAGGACCTTTAGTATTGGTGTCATTTTCAACATCTCCTTGAGCCTCTGAAATTCCTCCACACATTTCTTGCTCCAAACAAACTTCTTTTTCTTCTTTTGCGATTCTGTAATCGAATTTTCTATCTTCAAAAAACCCTCAATGAACCATCGATAGTATCCCGCTAAACCCATGAAGCTACGCACTTCTGAGACATTCGTCAGCATAGGCCATTCCATAATAGCCTCAAATTTTGTTGGATCCATGAAGATACCTTCGTTGGAGATGGCATGCCCTAAGTAATGAATATTTGACTGATAAAACGAGCATTTAGACAATTTCCCATACAATTTTTTCTCTCACAGACACTATAGTATCAAGCGCAATTGTTCGTCATGCTTCTCCAATGTCCCAGAGTAAATAAAAATATCATCAATGAATACTTTGACGAACTTGTCCAAGTATTAATGGAACACCCTATTCATCAACTCATAAATACCCCTGGGGCGTTCGTCAGTCCAAATGGTAAAATGATACACTCGTAACTTCCAAACCTAGTCTTAAATGTGGTCTTAGGGACGTCGTCCTCCTTGATCCATAACTGGTGATACTCTGATCTCAAGTCAATCTTTGAAAACACAGTCACATCCTTCATCTGATCAAATAGATCATCAATCCATGGCAACATATACTGATTCTTGATTGTTTCCTTTTTCAATTGATGGTAGTCAATGCAGAGTCTCCACGATCCATCCTTCTTTTGTATGAAAATAACAGGCGCATCCCACAGTGACACACTTGGATGTATAAGTCCTAGGTCCATCAACTCCTTCAGTTGCATTTTCAACTCCTGTAACTTTGGGGTCGACATCTGATAAGGCATTATTTCTATCGGTTCAGTCCCCAGATTTAGGTCTATGGTAAATTCCAATTCCCTCTCTAGTGGCATCCCAGGTAAATCCTCAGGGAAGGCGTTCGAAAAATCTCGCACCACTGGAAGGTTTTCTAGACCTTCCACTACTCCCTTTTCATTTAATGTAAGGATCACATAAATATTACATCCTGTGCACATGCTCTTCCATAGCTGCAAGGAAGAGATGAACCTTAGGGAAACTCCCTGGTTTCGACCTACAATCACCCGTCTCTGTCCCTCATCATCGACTAAGCTCAACCATTTCATCTTACAGTTGAGTATCACCTCATGCAATTCAAACCAATCCATACCAATCACAACGTCATAAGATTCTAAGATTTTGATGTATAGGTTGGCCCTAGTGACAAACTCTCCCAGGTTAAGTATACAACCCGTAACCTTCCCAACAACCTTCTATTTGGCTCCAGAAGCCATTTATACAAAGCTAAGAGCATCCCATTCGACTGCCTTTACCTTAATTATTTTTAGTGATGCACCATAAATGAAACTCTTTGAAGCACCTAAATCAATGAAAAAACTAAGGGTTTTTTCAGCGGTGGTACCTGGCGTCTCGAGCACAATTGATTGGTGCTCTACTTGGTAATTGTTCACGCTGCATGAATCCGATGGGCCTTTCCCAAATCTCCTACGGTAGTGGTTTCGGCTAATCCAGATACTCTTGTTCTTTCTACTGGGAAGTTGCGCTAGTAATGTGGCTCCCCACATGTCCAAAACCCTTTCTTTGGTCTAATACTTCTGGTAGCTGATGTAGAAGTTGACGGCCCACTAGCCTGGAATCTTGGTTTGTTCTACTAAACATGCCTAAATTGATGCTACTGTGGTCGACGCTGCTACGAGTGTTTTGGTCCTTGGTAAGGAGTTCGTTGTTGTGGCACTAGTCGTTGAGGTGTAGTGAAAGTGTATCCTCTCTGGAAGCCACAATATCCTGGTGAATGTCTAGCTAGTGTCTAATGTTGTTGCGCACCAAATGACACCTGCCCTACTAGTCTCACTGGAGTCCTTCTCTGAACCCAACTAATAAGATCCTCCTCTACTATGAAGGCCTTATGAATGACATCATGCAATATTTGAGGCATGAAAATCATAAATTTTTCACAAATGTTGACATTAAGGCCAAACACAAACCTGCTGACCTTAAGTTTCTTGGTATTCAGGTTCAGAGCATACCGAAGTAGCTCCATAAAACAAGCCTCCTACTCGGGCACCGTCCGACCACCCTGTCTCAAGGCATTGAACTCATTGAGCTGACACTCAATGAATTCCTCTAACATATACCTCTCTCGAAACCATTCCTCCAACAGTTCCCATGACACATATTCGATGACCATGTTCAATTGTAGTAGGAGCGTCTTCCACCATAGAAGATCTCTCCCCTTCAGTTGAAAGACCACCATGTGGAACTTCATGTTGGAGGTATAGTCACGAAGTGCAAAGAACATTTCCATATTCTCCAACCATGCCTCGGTGGCTGTGCCACCCGAGGCACCTAAGAACTCAGGAAATTTGACATTCTTGAGTTCGCGATGAATACTACAAGTATCGACAATAGCGCGTGGTGGACCCTTAGAGGGTGTCTATGCCCTAACCTCATCTCTATCCAAACGACTAATCATTGCCTCAGACATCCGCTAAAATGACCTTATCATCCCAACCACATCACCCACCGTGATTTTTTCCTACCCGACAACCTGTTTGTCTCCTTAGGGGTTAGACCCCTCAGGCATGGATACTACTGGGGGCATTGTGCCTCCTCCCCTAGCACCCCATCATCTGCCTCTGCGACGTCCTCTAACCATGATTACATCCACAAATAAATCAATTTAATTAGAAAAACTATAATCAAATATAAAATCAACTGGATCCGTAGTGATCCCAATTCGCGGGTCGAATCGGATTTGATACCATATGTTACGGGTCCTTTCATTACGACTACATGCGATGCAAAGAAAATAATTTTTTTGTTTTTTGTTTTAAGAAGGATGGAAATCAATGAAAACAATTAATCATCACAACCTGACAATGAATGCAACTTACTCATTCAGGAAACATACAACAATGACCCAACATACTATCACATCATGCAACTAGATGAAACATGCAATAATCAACAGACAAATAAAAACAACTACTTGCCCGACACAAGAAAGAAAATGCCTACAAGCTAAAGGATAACACGACTTCAACGAATAGTAACTAGAATCCTCTACTGCATGCAAGACCAATCGCATGAGGGTGTTACAAAACCTAGTACGAACATCAATTATAACAAACAATATGCCAACAATGAGAACCACAAGTTTCCAGCCATGCTATCATTCGCATCTATCCATCAGGGAACGCCATGATCCCCTCATTAGGGATCATGACGTCACAAAGGGATATGTGTGACATTAACCCTGGTGCAACATAACATATCTAAACCAATAGCCCAAGAAAATCTAACACGCTAGGAGACTGAATTAACTGACAAAAATACAAGAGGACTATACCCAAGAACCCAAGCAACAAGTTGACAAGACGCAAGGTAACATCACTCAAATTAAATTGCGCAACTAACCAAAGGATTACTTGCTTCCTACAAGGCAACATGTGTGGTGAAAAAACTATGACCAACCACCATTTACAATTCGACTTAAGGCACAAGGCACATAGTAACTATCAGTTGTTAAACTATTAATCATTTTAGCTAATAAAACCATTAATCTCTCAAACATTAATCTTGCATAAGCTATTAAACCATTACGCCAATGAACCATTATGTCTAACAAATCCTATTAATTCAACATTTATATCTTTGTCTAACAAATGATAATCCTATTATTTTTAATAAAAATCAATAATTTTAAAACTTTTATATCATTTAATATTAATAAAATTATTATTTTCTTTGTATAACAATATACTTTTATTTTCTTCAAAGTTCATTTCACTTTAAAGGATATGTTAGTTAATGTCCCTACTTAGACATGTTAGTCAATGTAATTAAGTGTATGTTAAATATTTTATTAAAAGTTCAATTATGAAGAAAAGTTTATGTGAAGTTGTTGTCCTTCGATAAAGCAATATTATTTCATATAAACTAAACACTGCAACATTGAAACTAGAAACCAAACATGATGGTTGTAGAAGGGTTCACCTTTTTCAGAGCATAAGTCACTTAATCCTAGTAATATGCCTATCCTTTCTAGAACATAATTGACCAAAAGAGATACACATAAATCAATGGACATTTCATGTAAACAACAACAACCATTTGGTATGCAACTTCCTAATGATAATAATGATACCAACTTCATATTAAAATGTGTTAATGTTGTCTATCAACCCCATGATATCGTTGTCTATTAAACACATGCCTATACGATGAAGTACTCGTTGTCTGTCCATATGGTGAAGTATTCGTTGTCTATCATACATTGAAAATCGGTGTCATATATTTAAATTTTTTTTCATGTATATCATATATTTAAAATCATTGTCATATAATTAAAATCGTTGTCATGTATATCATATATTTAAAATCGTTGTCATATATTTAAAATCGTTCACATAATTAAAATTGTTTTCATGTATATGATATATTTAAAATAGTTGTCTAACATGTATTTAAAATCGTTGTCTATCATATCTTTAAAATCATTCTATTTCATATATTTAAAAGGTGTTGTCTATCAAAAATTTAAAATTGCAGTCACTCCATATTAACACACTATCATTCCATATTTAAAGCGCAGTTATGTACATAGTCATATTAAAACGCAATAATATTTAAAATAGATATCATAAATTAATAATATCTATATAAAATCGTTGTCATACACAACACCAAAGAAAATAAATCGTTGTCTATTAGATATGGGTAAATGGTTGTAAAAACATGGGTGAAATCCCTGTCTAAGATCTGGATAAATGGATCCGAAATTCATTGGGTACATGTTGTGTAAAATGCTAAGAGAAATGGGGTGTGAATTTTGTGATCTAACAATAAAAAACAAAGAGGTTTATCATTTCAAATGATGGAATCATAAAAAAAAACCCAGAGAATTACCATTCCTCAATGCTGGACATCATCAAAAAACGCAGAGATTTTCCATTTAAAACGCTAGGAATTATCATTAAAAGGATGCAGATATTTACCATTCCATAATGCTGGGGTTTATCATTCAAACATGAAGAGTTTTATCAATCCAAAAATGCAGATATTCGGCCTTCAAAAATCAGAGGTTATCATTCACAAACACAGAGTTTTATCAATCCAAAACGCAAAGATTTACCAAAGTTTAAGCAATTAAAAACGTAGAGAAAATCATATTTTTAATCAATCAATACACATGTATACTCATTCACAAGAAGGCACAAATATCAGGGGTTAATCATAAGAGAAAAACACAGAGATAAGTAAGGGTTCGATAACTGGGCAAAATTTATGCTTCACTTATTATCCATGCACAAGAAAGTAGGGCATTTGAATCTATAGGTATTTAAACACCAGAGTGATGATCGTCGGTTCGGCTCCTGGTCGACTGCTCAGGCACAAACTAATAACTAAAGGGATAAGGGACACAAGATATTTTTTTTTTCTTTGCATTAATCAATAAAACAACCATAGAGAAGTCATTACAATCATAGTTTGGGTTCGCCGTGGGAAATCAACTCAGAATACAGTGAGCAAGGGTATTTCAAATACAGTAGGAAAGAGGGTGCAATAAATCTCATGGCAATCCCCCGGATGGGGTGCAACGTGGAGTAGGATGGGCACGTGGAGAAGCGCCAGGAGGGGCCATTAATGGCATTCAACTGCTCTCATATCCCCACTAGTTATGAGGGCCATTACCACAGTCGACCTCCACCTTTTGACGGGGCCTCTCACTCGTGCGAACAGGCTGACCAGCCAGAGCATTAATCCCTCATCCTTAATGGCTACCACCATCATTTATGCCCTTATCAACCCTCTCGGTAGCCTCATAATGCATTTGAAGCTCATAGAGTCAAGCAAGAGCATACGCACAGGGGAAGTTCTGGCTCTCGTCCTCATTCTCGTCATGCTGCGAGCTCGAGGAAGACCCCGCAGAGGAGCAGGGTGGTACACGACCGATTCTCGATGGAAAAGGCACAAACAATTCGAACGAGCTCTGGTTCTTGCTAAGAGGAAGAGACCCAGGGAGGCCACAACAGTAGATTCACCACCCATAACTTATTTTGAGGAAATTCCGTCAATGGAACTCCCCCACGACTTCTCTGAAAGCTGAATGTTCATGGTCCCGGACAATTGGAACCCCCCAGCATGCATTGGAGAAGAAGTACCACCTCCCCGCCCGCGAGAAGAAAATGGTTCCAGCGACGCTCCCATTGAGAAATTCGCCACCTGCTTGGTTGAGGAAGAGCTGTCGGAAGGCAAAAATGAACTACAACCGCAGAGAACGCAACATGCACATCAGAAGACGGACACTGAGCACAAGTCGCCACCCCCGCCACCACTTATTCACCCGGAGCACCTGAACTTGATCTTCAAGGTCCGCAGCATGGTGGACGACGAAATCTTCAGGGTTGTTCATGTTAGCCAACGCCTGGATATGCTGTACGCAACTTATTCCAGTGCCACCCCATGATGACAATGCCCCACCTACGCTCAACTCTATACCATTTCTGTCAGAAGCGGAAAGGAAACAGACGACCATGAAGGCACTAGTTAATAGGTTCTCCTATTCATCTTTGTCTAACACTCTCTCTCTTTTTAATGTTTATTAGAGTTGTAGCTCTTCTAGTTCATAGCCATGTTAGCATTAGAATAGACACTATCAAACTGCTACTGAAACTGGTCACACACCCTGGTTTCCTTCGGGTAGGGTGGAAAAACGAGAGTTTGAACTTGCATGCTATTTTGGACAGGCCAACTATTTCAGTTTCCTTCACAGGCGGGACAACTGGCACCTCCATGTCATGGTGTAATTTTGAAGCGTTAATATAATAGGATCTGTGTTTTTTACTTAAAAAAAAAAAAAAAAATCTCATGGCAATGAAATATTCATCCGAGAACAGAAAAATAACATGTGTAAATTAAATTTCATTGCAAGTAACAACTTTAATAGGCGTACCTTAGCCAAACATGAATTCTTCGAAGTTGCTATCCCATGCGCACTCCATCCAGCCCCCGCTTGCCAACCGATGTGACCTCACCAGTATCTCCCAGCCAACGCTACGGGTACTCTTCTTCCCCCTAATTTCCCCAAGCCGCAAAGGGGTCACACACACAATTCCGGAGAATGCTAGCACCCATATTACCTCGCAAGGTTGAGCTACAACTCGTTACGAGAGCTGGGTATCCCAATTCCCACGAGAGAAAGTTCAGTCAAGATAAAAATTTCAGCAGCGTAACATTACGCAAAAAGATGAGATCCATACTCCTCCTCCTCCATCCTTTTTATAGATTTTTTAAGTAATTAGTTTCCCAAATTCTCATTAAATTCCTTTTTCATTAATTGTAATTAGGAAAAACCTCTCCCGTACACATGTTACCCATCCCCTAGTTGCACGAGAAAATCAATTTTATTAATTAATTAAATATTCGGATTTCCCTCACCCACATAAAGCATTCCTAAAAACGCTCCTCGGTGTCCCAAAATTCCCTTACACTTCTTAAATGAATAAAACCTTACTTAATTCCTAGTTGAGTTCATAATTATAAAGTTCTAAAGGCAAAATTCATTCCTAATTAGACATTCATATTTTTCCTTACGTTTCCCCTTTTCTTTAAGTTTCCCTTTTTCTATAAGTTTCCTATTTCTTTTAAGTTTCACCCTTTTTCCCTTTTAACTAAAAAATCAAATTACCAAGTGTGGATAAAACAACCCTTTTACCCTTTTTCCATTTTAATTAAAAATTAATTTAGCAAGTGTAGATAAAACAACCATTTACCCTCTTTTCTTTTTAACTAAAAACTAATTTAGCAAAAGTTGATAAAAACAACTATTACCCCATTTAAAAAAAATTAATCCTCCATCAAAATTTTGAATTTAATAAATAAGTTTGAATTTCTTACCCCCCCTTCTCATTACATGTTTATCTTTTATTTTTTCTTGACCACAAGTTCTACTTAGTCCTAGGTTTTAATTTCACTAGGTTGGGTGACATTTTTTTTTGTTAGGAAACAAAAATGGTTTTAAATCTTAATTATCACATCATTCATTTTAAGGCCGACTAGCTTTATTCACATACCACTTAAGATCACAATGTTCCCTTCAGGACGCACTATATGCTCCAAGGGTGCCACTCGCCTCTTTTCGTTTTTCTGTGCGACGTGCCCTTTAAGACACACTACATGATCCAAGGGTGCCACTTGCCTCTTTCTGTTTTCTTTGCGTGACATGCCCTTCAAGATGTACTATGTGCTCCAAGAGTGTCACTCGCCTCTTCACTGAATTTGGTAGACGTCAAACCCCTGGAGTCAATACTCTGCTAGGTGATCTTGTGGGAGACTAAGGGACTCTAAGGAATAAGGTGCCTTCCTTATTGTGTGCCCCTTAGAATAATTGAGAGTGACTGTCACAGTTTTCCCTCACAACATCGTGGGTCTTCTCGAACTAGGTAATTTTTAACCTATAGTTTGAACCACGACGAGAGTGCTAGTAGGCTGTGGTAGGGTTGTTGCCACACCTCTCCCTCAAAGTCTTTGGTTGTCATGCGTGACCCCTTTACTCCACATGTGAGTCTGGTCGGCAAGATATCATCAACCTGCATCCATCAACGAATCGTGTTATAAATAATAATCAATCATCATAGCCTAATCATATGTACATATGTCACATCAACAACATTCAAACCCAACAGTCCACTCCTTGACTCAATCCAAAGTCCAAGGGGTATCATCGATGCCTCTATATCCTCAACATCCAAAGTCCCGCACACTCAGGAGAACCCCGTCAATATCACTTGTCTATCTAAATACAACAACATAATAGATCATCAAATCCATAATATCTCATAATCATTATCAAAACGACTAATAGTATAATAACTCGGATCACTTGCATGCAAGTGTCCTCAAAGAATAAGTTCACTTAGTGCGCTCAAGAGCGGGATGTTACAAATGCAATCAAAGGAAACCTCATCATGAAATATTAAGGTGTTAAGATATTTTCCAACATTATCCTTTCTTGTAGCATTTTGTTATTTTTGGTTTGTATAGGTGTAATTACTTCAGTTTTGGATGGGAGAATCCTATGCTAGAGGATGGAACTCGCATTGTATGCTATTATTTCCTATCTAGGCTATAGAATATGCATTAGAAATCATTGTGTAGGTTCAAATGGTTGATGTAAAAGACTCTTTTGGTGATGTTAATGTAACAAATCCTGCTCTTGTTTGATGTATCATACTTGATGAATTTTTGTCTAATGGAAATCAATTTTCTTTCTTGCCATCTTGTTTCTCTCTCACTCTGAAATTTTACTATCATTGAATTATTCAAATGATGTTTTGTAGTTGTATTGCAATGGAGGTTTGATTTTGATGCTGTTATAACTTTTCTCAAAGTTTTTAGCTTGGATTTAAGAACCTCTTGTATCTAAAATCTTTTCTTTCCTACTTATACTAGTAAAGCCTGATGCTAGTGGTAGACCTATTTCACTGTTCTCACTAAATTATTCCTTATATCCACATTAATCCTTAAACCCTGATCTAATTTCGACAAGACGTCTTTTACTAATGCATTTTATCTAGAATTTCCTATGTTTTAACATTGTTGGACTGATTTTTATCCATTTGACACCACATTTTAAGACTTACCTCATAAACCCATTGATGGGTACTGAGCTTGCAATTTAGCCGTCGAAGTGTAACCTTTAGTGCTAACACCCTCCAACACTACTGAAATGTGTGATGCAAAATATTCCCTAGGTACTATGACTAAACCCACGTAGTTACCTTGTGATGTACTTAGGAGAAGCATCTATGGTTACTAGCTCCCAAGTAGTGCCCAGGGGGTACAATCAACATTCGATATCAAATGTGTTGGTAGGGTAGAAAAGATAGAAGCCTCAAAATATTCTCCTCTCACAGAGGTATGGGTATGATTGAAACTCCCATTACATGATCTCTCCACTATGCTTGGGCCAACTTTAGAGGGGAATCTCCTTGGCTATTCCTTACACGACCTCATGTTTAAATGATTTGTTAGAGGATCTTTCGGACTAGACCTATAGGAAAAATTGATTCTTCACTCCCTATCTCAAACACCTATGTTGGTTTAGTGGCCTTGAATAAATTTACTCTGTAACCTACGCCAAGGACCTAGCCTAGACTTGTTTGTTTACCCTAGAAAAATGAAAGTTTCTAATGGATTTTATAGAATTGTTCATTTTAATAGGTTGCTATTTACTCAAAAAGGGTCTAGATGTAACTTTGGTGATGTTCAGACTGTCTCCAAAAGTAATGCAAAATAAGAACACAATGAAAATTCTTCAAATTAAAAATTGATGCAACTATGCTTACAAAGAAAACTTATTTTCTTTTCAATGAAAGAAAAACATTTTGAATGCAAGTTTTAAGACACCTTGAAATGGATACTAAAACTTTATTTTTATAAACATAAATAAAAACAAGAATGCAAAACTTACACTACTAGATTCTTTTCTTTTTCCAATACAAGGCTACCACTACCAAAGTGTTATGGAAATTTAACTTCCTGAATGATAACTAACCAACTCTTTTCTTGTAATGATGAGAGGCAAAAGAAAGGATATGTAAGAAAACAATAATATTTTTGTTCTTTTTCGTTTACAAAATAAATAACAAAAAAGAATTGGATTTTTTCTTTTTGAAACAAGGAAAAGTAGGTAAAGAGACACAAAGCGCTCAACCAAGAAACAACTGAAAATTCAGTGAGTCTGGACATTTAGACAAACAAGGTTGGCCTTCCAATCAACCAGAAAATCCTTATACAAAATAACTCAAGCAAAATCTTTCCATTTTCTTTATAACACACTTTGATATTTCAACAAAGAAAATCCAAGCAGAGACTCACAACAACCCAGAAAACTGAGCAAACCAAGCCCTAAACCCAAAAATAAAGAGAATTTGTTTTCTAAAAAATATAATTTAACACAGGCTTGCAATTGTATGCAGTACAAATCACAGATATCCACAAGATGTAGAAGGGAAAAACGTGGATTTCCCCAGGCTGTAGAGATGCAATACATAGATGGCTTGACAAACTCAAAAAAATAAAAATCCACTCCAAGAAAGAGGGTTTCAGTACTTCACAACAATTCATAAGAGGATAAAATATTTGTGAAAATACTAAGAGAATACAAAAAAAACCACAACAAAAGAAACAAGCAAGGGACCCTAAACAAACTAACCCAAACTAGGATAATCCCCAGTATGGTCGCCAATTATGTTGACAAGATATTTCCCCCATGACTTTGGGTCAAATCATGACAGATCAAGACTGTATTGAGAATACTGAATATTACCTAACAAACAAGTATACAAAACTAAAATAATAACTACTTTTTCTAGGAAAAAGTAGGGAAGTAAGAAAGGATAAAGAGTACAACTTAAGTCTCTCGTTTGATTTTGATCCTCGCTCCTATTTTTCGAAGACCTCCTATTCCTTTGTAGGAACCAACCTGCAAAATGGAATCAAGACAAGCGCTTCTATGAGGTAGTTATATGATCAAACAATATACATGTCATGTACTATATTCAAAGAAAATATGATAAACAAAGACACACAATGTTACAATGAACACAAAATTTGGAGGAAAAGAAATATCTTCTATTAGCACAAAACATAGAGGTTAATTACAACCTGACTCTCTTTCAACACTTCTTTAGAGCCAAATTTATGAGCTCTTCCACAAATCCTTCAAGCATCAACTCAACCACGATATTTTGGATAGTCCAAATAGGGATGAGGAAACACCCTATGACTATACAATAAGGAGAGAGGCAATGGAAAAAGAGTTTCAAGATTGGGTATTGTTACTTACAGGATAATAAGGAGAGGGAAGCATTCTATATCTCATTAGGATAACCTTGCACCAAAATACTTGTCCTCATTCTAGCCCTCAACGGTTCTTTTATATATTCCTCAAGAGGTTGGGGGAGTTGGAATCCATTTTTTATGGGCATGGGGATGATGGGAAACAAGCCCAACCAAAAAACCCACCCGAAAACTCGAAATTGTTTTATTTTTTCCATTCTTTTAGGGAATCTGCAGGTTGCAAACTGAGAAGTTGCAGATGTTCATTCTTTGCATAAAATGAGGTTGCAGATATGTGAAAAAAGACATGTTTTTTAGATTATTTGCATGAGGCAAGTAGGGAATTTTTATAGCAAGCCAAGGGAAAGGGTTAGGACATGGAACAAATGCATAGGTGTGGCATTTTGTGATATAACACCTACTGCATGTATCCCTATGTAAATAAAGGATAAAATTCTCTACAATTTTTTTTCTACAATGATATTTTATAAATACTTCATTTCTACCAACTTTTCAAAACAATCAATCACGGAAAATATATGTTCTACTGCTACAATACTATGAGCTACTATTTAATCATTTACAATTTCCAATATCTAGAGTATTGTCATCACACTATAGTTATTTTAGAAATCGTTACCAGAAAAGAATAATAATAAGTTCATAGAAAATAATAATAAAGATGAAGGATAAATATTTAACATGTAACATGAAAGTATAATAGATAATAAATTCACATATTCGAGCCTCTTCAAATATAGAATTTAGGTGAATAGAAAACTAGTTCCACCCAACCATAGACAAAAACAACCAAATCACATGCTCCTTCCACCCCAGATCCAAAACCATTATTCCATAGGGACTACAAATTTCAATAACCTTCTTGTTAGGGTCCTAACCCACACATAGGTAGAACAATATATTCAGATGTAATAAAGGTCAATATTAATAAGGCCTTGCAATAAAATAGAATAAGTCGAATGTAAGAAGACCTAATAGAAGCTTTTACTTTTAGAAGGATCTTCCTCTAGATGCTTCTTTTGATAGACATATTTAGTATAAATAGGAGTCAAGGGTATGAGAACCCTAGATTGGAGATTATTTTAATAGAGATCTTCTCGACTGGAGGTTGCCCCCTGGAAGAGGCCCATGAACATTGCTATCAGAATCAAAGTGTTATTTCTGTTGTTATTCTTATATCATTTCAGTGTTATTGTGGTGATTATTCTTCCATTTCTAGCATTTTATTTATGTTATGCATACTTTTTATATCTGGTATATTACAAGTGGTATTAAATCACTTTCCTTGGCAGAAATTGTGGGTAATTGTTTTTCAGGGTAGAGACGTATTCTGGCGTCTTTAAGCCATAAATATCTTTCAGTATGCACATAAAACTGCGATTGAGGGATTCATACATGCAGGAAATACAAGTGGTTCTTAAGCGCACATCTGTTGACCACACTTGTAACCCATGTTGGTACCCCTTAGAGTGGTAGTGCATCAGACAACACCTGTGTACGGATCAGCCTAGATTTTCGAAAGCCCTCTTTAGATAAACTGATCAACCGCCTGACTTCTATAGTACCACCGAGAACAACACTTAGGAAGATACTTTCTAGTACCTGGGTATTCGGGTAGTACGACTAAGGGTACAATATATCCTCCTTAGTTAGTGCCCTGAGATATTGGTTTGAGTACTACTCTTGGACCCCAGACATATATCAGAGAGCTATAGAACAGGGCAAACACTTGTTTGTAGAACCCTTGAATACCTAACCCTTGGGGACAGAAACATAAACAAATTAAACATATAAGATCTATTGCCGCGCAACTGTCTTCAGGTTGCCAAGTAAATACACATTTATTTCTAGTTAAGCATTTGGGAATTTCCTCTTTGCAGTATTCTTTAGAGCGGAGTATAATTGCGTAGGTGTAATAAAAAAAAAAACGAGTCTAGAAATATTTTCACCATTATTTGAGACCTATTTCATTCAATTCATCTCTTCACCCTTATCACATTCATCCATATCATTTTTCGGCAAAATTTTTGACCCCGCCCACCCCTTTTCAGTTCCCCCATCCTCATGGCCCATACCCGTAGCCAATACTTGGAAGCTCACTTCAACACCTTACAATATGGTCTCATCGAGACCCAACAAGAAGTGAAACAACTCAGTGCCAATGTTGCCACCATCAATACAACCATGTAGTTCTCAATGGAGGAAATCAAACAAGACCTCACCACCCAGCTTGAATATGTCTTTTTGGCACTCTGCACCAAGCTCTATATCCTTATAGATAACCCTTCCTCTTCCTCACTCCACATATTGAAGGTTTCCATTCCTCTCATTCCCATAACTTTCAGAACCATCACTTTCAACGTGACCTACGCCTTCCACGGGTGGATGTGACCAAATTTGATGGCTCAGACCCCACTGGTTGGGTAACCCAAATGGAACATTATTTTTATTTATACAACATTACAGATGACTTGGACAAACTCCGATATGGTGTTCTCCATCTAGATCAAGAACGTTGGAAATGGTGGTAATGGAGAAAAAACTTCTCATCAAGGATATATTGCTTGGACACACTTTATGGCAGAGCTTTAGGAATGCTTTGACACTAACACCAACCATTCGGGCCATTTGACAAAGTTGAAACAATCAGGAACAGTGGAAGACTTTATAGCTTCCTTTGAGCGCCTGTATTTTCGGACAGAGGGCATGTTTGATGCCTTTTTCTGAGAATGTTTTATCAGTGGCCTTAAGGATGAGATTTGGGCCCATGTCCTCATGGCTCGGCCTCAAAGTTGGGTGGAGGCTACTAAAATAGCTAAAGAAGAACAATAGGTTGTATCTTCTCAAAACCATAAGCCCTCCTTTATCCCTCGCCCTAAACCAATAAATCCCACTACTCCCTCCGCTCCACTAAAGATCCAAAAATTGAACAAGGATGAAATGGCTAAATGCCAACTCAAAGGCCTTTGTTATAATTGTGATGAAAAATATTTCCCAGGCCACAAGTGTAAGGAAACAAAACTGTTTATGGCCATCTCCGAGTATATTTCAGAAGAGGATATTCCCCTTGTGTTTGAGTCACTTGAAACCCTTGACATAACCCCTCCCTCATACCCTCCCGAAGTAGAACTGGTCATTTACCTCAATGCTCTCACTGGCTTCTCTGCTCCCCAAACCCTCAAGCTAATCGGTTACATCAAGCATCGGAAGGTCATCATTCTGGTTGATAGTGGAAGCACCCATAAGTTTATTCATCGTTGCATTTCCCAAGAAACTCATTTCTACATCCATGCCGTCAATAATTTCCAAATCATGATTGCCAATGGTGGCTCCATGAAATGTGGAGGGCGTTGTGAAAATGTGCGTCTCCAAATTGGTGACTACCACCTTAAATCTCATATGTTTTCTATCGACATGAGTGGTTGTGACATTGTGTTGGGTGCCAGCTGGCTAAGAAATTTGGGTCCCATTCTCATGGATTTTAATGAACTAACCATGCAATTTGACCAGGAGGGCCACCAATATAAGTTCCAAGGCATCACTGTTGGTTCACCTGAGATCATTAGTTCCCATCGCATGGAAAATATGCTCAAAAAGGGTCATTCTGGTGTTATTTCTCAACTCCATGTCATCCAAGCAACATAAACACCCTCGGTTCCGCAAGACCTCCAAGCCATCCTTTCTAAACATCAAGTGGTCTTTTCCACTCCCCAGGGACTCCCTCCTTCACATGGTGTTCATGATCATCCCATTCCCCTTGTACCTGGAAGCCTTCTTCCCAAGATACGTTTGTATTGTCACCCCTTTTCCCAAAATAATGAAATTGAGAAAATGGTCCAAGAACTCCTTAATGCAGGCATTATCCACCCTAGTATGAGCCCCTACTCTTCTATTGTGGTCATGGTATTGAAGAAATAAGTTTCTTGATGAATTTGTCCTGACTTCCGTGCCCTCAACAAACTTACCATTAAATACAAATTTCCCATTCCTGTCATTGATGACCTCTTGGATAAACTGAGTGGTGCCCAATTTTTTACTAAACTTGATCTTCGTTCGGGCTACCACCAGATACGTATGAAAGAGACAAACATTCCCAAGACTTCCTTTAGAACTAATGAGGGCCACTATGATTTTTTGGTCATGCCCTTTGGCTTTTGTAATACCCCCTCCACCTTCCAAAGCCTCATGATCATGTATTCCATCCTTTCCTCCATCCATTTGTCTTAGTTTTCTTTGATGATATCCTCATCTATAGAAAGACCTGGACAAAAAATCTTGCTCATGTGGATCGATTTCTCCATCTACTCTCTCAGCACCAACTTTTCCTGAAATAGTTTAAATGTTCTTTTGGCGCCTCAGAAGTAGAGTACTTGGGTCATCTGGTTGGAAAGGATGACATCAGGGTGGATCCTAAAAGGATTGAAGCTATGCAAGACTAGCCTCACCCAAAAAATCTCAAAAGCTTGCATGGATTTCTGGGATTAACAAGTTATTATCGCAAGTTTGTTAAGAATTACAGAAATATTGCAACACCTCTCACTGCTCTCCTAAAAGAGAACTACTTCACTTGGACTCCAACTGTTTCTCAAGATTTTCAAACCTTGAAGATAGCCATGTGAACCACTCTAGTCCTGGCCCTTCCTGATTTCACAAAGACCTTTGTCTTGGAATGTGATGCTTCAAGGAAAGGAATTGGTGTTGTCCTTATGTAAGAGGGTCGACCTTTGGCCTTTACCAGCAAGCAACTGTCTGAAAGAAATCTGGGCAAATCTATCTATGAAAAGGAAATGTTGGCTATTCTTCATGCCGTTGATTTGTGGCACCCTTATCTATTGGGGCAAATCTTCCAAATTAAGACAGACCATCAAAGCCTCAAGTATGTTTTGGAAAAACACATTTCCTCCTGGAGCAACAAAAATGGGTAACTAAGCTATTTGGCTATGATTATGAGATCATTTACAAGAAAGGAAAAGAAAATGTGGTTGTGAATGCACTTTCCCACAAATATGAAGATGAATGATCCCTTTTTTATCTTTCCTTCATTATACCAGAATGACTCCAAGCTATTTGCTAGGAATGGCTACAAGATCCCAAAAGTTTGCAGTTGATCCAACAATTGCAGTCCAGTGCTCCAGCTCCCCCAGGGTACTATTGGCTCCATGATGAGCTTTGATACAAATGCCGTTTATATTTAAGTAAAAAATCAAAGCTTAAATCCACGGTACTTTATGAGCTTCATGCTACACCGACATCGGGGCACTCCAGGTTCACCAAAACCTATGACAGGGTCAAACGTTCTTTTTTCTGGGATGGTATGAAATAGGAAATTTGTAATTTTGTCTCTGAATGTGATGTGTGTCAACGCAACAAGGGAGAAACAGTCAAATCTCTGGGCACACTACAACTTCTCCCGATTCCACTTGCTATTTGGAAGGACATCTCTATGGATTTTATTATAGGCTTACCCAAATCAGGAAATAAATCAGTCATCATGGTGATTGTTGATCTCCTTTCCAAGTATGCTCATTTTTGCGCTCTTCAATACCCATTTACAACATCCACGATGGCTCAAATTTTCATGGATCAGGTCTTCAAGCTCCATGGCATGCCACACTCTATTGTTTCTGATCGTGACCCAACTTTCACAAACAATTTTTGGCAAGAACTGTTCAAGCTACAAGGCACCCAATTTCATCTCAGTACAACTTATCATGATCCCCAAACTGATGGTCAAATAGAAGTTGTCAACAAGTGTTTGGAAACATATTTCAGGTGATTTTCCTTGGAAAATAAAAATCATGGGGATCAATGGTTACTCCTAGTTGAATGGTGGTACAACACTTCATACCATACAACTACACTCATGACTCCTTTTGAAGCGGTATATGGACAAAATCCACCTTCAGTTCTCTCATACTTACCTAGTGTCTCGAAGGTCCAGGTGGTTGACCAAACACTTAGAATTCAAGAGGCTATTATTCGTACCCTAAAAGAGAATTTGGTCATGGCATAGAATTGCATGAAGCAATAAGCAGATCAACGTCGCTCTGAACATCAATTTGAAGAAGGGGATCAAGTGTTTCTTCACCTGCAACCTTACAAGAAGAATTTCCTCAAGGCTGAGCATTGTTAGAAGCTAGCACCCAAATTTAATGGTCCTTATATAGTTCTCAAGCATGTGGGATAGGTGGCCTATCAGTTAGCTTTTCTCAGTCATTCGAAGCTACATCCTATTTTTCATGTTTCCTACTTAAAGAAGGTGATCGGAACTAAGTGCCAAATTCAAACCAACCTTCCCGAGCTAGACGAAGAAGGATCCATTTGGATACAACCAAAAGCATTTTTGGACCAGCAGGAGGGCCGCCCGCGTCAGAGAACCATCAACAAAGTGTTAATCCAGTGGAAAGATACAACTCCAGTAGATGCCACTTGGGAACCAGCTACCGTTCTGCAGCAATTTTCACATCTCAAGCCTTGAGGACAAGGCTATTTTTAAGGGGGAGGACATGTTAGGGTCCTAACCCGCACATAGGTAGAACAATATGTTCAGATGTAATAAAGGTCAATATTAATAAGGCCTTGCAATAAAATAGAAGAAGTCAAATGTAAGAAGACCTAATAGAAGCTTCCTCTTCTAGAAGGATCTTCCTCTAGATGCTTCTTTTGATAGACATATTTATTATAAATAGGAGTCAAGGGTATGAGAACCCTAGCTTGGAGATTATTGTAATATTAGAGATCTGCTAGACTGGAGGTTTCCCCCTCGAAGAGGCCCGTAACATTGCTCTCAAAATAAAAGTGTTATTTATGTTGTTATTCTTATATCATTTCAGTGTTATTGTGGTGATTATTCTAGTTATATTGTTGTTATTTTGCCATTTCTAGCATTTTATTTATGTTCTGCATACTTTTTATATCTGGTATATTACACTTTTCCATATAACTTCATAGTTTGACTCTTTCTCAGAACCATCAAACTCAAATTCTCTGCACAAGTACTCAACAACGTCTTGCCTCCTTTATACTTGTCTTTCCTTATATTCCAAGGAGAATAATATCTTGCCTAGGTATTTTCTTTCCAAGTTAGCCTCATCCCTAACCCTAGGGAATCTTCTTGGCATAACTTTGTGTTGGATTTTTCCCTCACATCCCACATCTTTGGGAGTAGGTTTACACTTGTCCTTCTGGACAATATTTACTTTGGTGGTTTTTATCCCTTTTCACCCTCCAATGGAATAATGATTTACTCCTTTATAACTGGATTTTATATTCAATTAGTCTCTAGATAAATAAAATATATTAAAAATAATATTTACAAAAATATTCCTCATGATAAATATTATTGATGATATACTTTTATCATAAGTATTTTTCTCTCAAAAACTTTCTCAATATAGTATAATCCAATTAAAAATATTCAAATAATCAATAATAGAGGGATATTACATCCTTCCCCCCTTGAACTGAAAATTGTCCTTGGCTTTGCCAATTGAGTATCTCATCTATGGAACAAGAATGGATGATCCTTACTCATGGCTTATTCCATTTCCCAAGTGGCTTCCTCAGGACTAAAGTGCTTACACTACACTTTAACCTAGACAACATCTCCACTGCACTTTAAGTTTCCTTCCTTTTGAGAATGCATAACGGTTCCACCTAAGTCACATTCCAATTTAAAATATGAGTTACATAATGTATGTATTTTTTTAATAATGAAACATGAAATGCATTGTGTACTTTTAAATTAGATGGTAGTGTGAGTTGATAGGCCACTGGCCCTACTCTCGAAAGCACTTCAAATGACCCACAATATCGTGGTGACAAATTGGAACTCTTTCCCAACTTGAATGAATTGTTTACGGGTTTAAACTTTAGATAGAAACGATCTCACACATTGTATTCTACATGTACGCTTTTTAAATCCTCAAAAATATTTTTTATGTCATGAGCACTTTTTAGATTATGATTTTCTTTTTGAACAATCATTTCGATTTCTTTTACATCTATGGACCCAAAATAATTATATCAACTGGATTGTCCCAACTAATAGGTGCTTGATACTTCCTCTCCTACAATGCTTCAAAGAGACTCATTTTTAATGATGTTTGACAACCATTGTTGTATGCAAACTCAACAAAGTGAATGTTCCCACTTTGTGGGGTATTCCATTACGTACATATTAATATATCATATATAAATTGGTTGGTCTTTTCTGTCTGAACATGAATCTGAGGATGATATGCGGTACTAAAATTCAGTTGGGTGTCTAAACCACTGAACAATTTTTTCCAAAAATTCGAAGTGAACTTCACATCCATGTATGAAATGATAGTTTTGGGTAAACCATGCAATTTGAAAAACTTATTTCATGAAAATATTTGCAATGTTTATGGTCTTATGAGTAGATTTTACCAGGATAAAATGTGTAGCTTTGGTGTGTTTATCCACTACACCATTATTGAGTCATTGTGCTTCTTAGTTGTAGGTAGTCCTGTAATAAACTCCATACTAATCACTTCCCATTTCCACTCAGGAATGGGTATATGCTACAATAATCTTGTTGGGTGATGGTGATCAACTTTAACTTGCTGGCACTCTAGGAATCTAGCCAGGTATTCAACCACTTGTGTTTTCATTCTAGGTCAGATATACTCTTTCTTCAGTGTTGTTATGGTATTTTGGTAACCAAGGTGTCTTGGATATGGTTTCTTATGTACTTCAGCTGAAATCAAGTTTCTCAATTCTGTGTTGTTTGGGACGTAAATTATGCCTTTGTATTGTACTAGACCCTCTTGATTACAATTTAATTTTGATTCATCCTCTATAGACTCATCATTATGAATTTTTTCTCGTAATTTTTTGTAATCTTCATCACTTTTTGTTGATGATTTAATTCTCTCTTTCAGATAATATTATACATTATTGCAAAAAATGCATTTAATTTCTTGCTAAGTGCATCTCCTTATTTGTTTTATTTTTATTTAATATTTTTTATTTCAAAATTATATTCTCTAAGGAAAGATAAACATATATCTTGTCGTGCATTTAAATTCTGTTGTTCAAAGAAATAATTTAGGCTAATATTATTAGTTTCTATCAGGAACCTTCTACCAATTGGTAGTGTCACCACATCTTTAATGAATGCACTATAACAGTCAATTCGAGGTCGTGTGTTGCATAATTACTTTCATGATGTTTTAGTTTACATGACTCATAGGTGATTTCATAGTCATCTTGTAGCAATGCACCTCCTAAACCCTCTAGTGATGCATCAGTACAAAATGCAAAGTCCTTATGTGGATCTCCTATTGTTGTCAACAATTGTTTTAACCTTTCGAAACCTTCCTGAAATTTTTCAGTCCACTTAAATATGATTCCCTTTTCCTACAAAGATCTTATCGGGTAGGAAAGTTTTGAAAAAACCTCTATGAACCTACGATAATATCACGTGATTCCCATAAAAGAATAGACAACTGACACATCTTTTGGTATTCACCAATCTAGAATTTCTTTGACCTTCTTTGGGTCAACTAAAATCCCTTCTCCTGAGAATACATGTCCCAAATACTGCACTTTATCATGACAAAATTCACGTTTACTAAAGTTGGCATACAATTGATGCTCTCTAAGTGTTTGTAGAACCCATCTTAAGTGTTCTTCATGTTCCTCTTTATTCTTTGAATAAATAAATATGTCATCGATGAAAAAAATCACAAACTTGTCTAAATATTTCCTTAGTACATTGTTCATTAGACAAATAAATGTAGTAGGTGCATTTGTTAAGCCAAAAGGTACAAATACAAACTCATAATTTCCATATATGGTCTGAAAATTTGTTTTACGTATGTCTTCCTCTTTAATCCTAACATGACAGTAGCCTGATCTTAAATCTATTTTTGAAAAGATCTCAGCTATGCCTACTTGATCAAACAAGTCATCAGTGCAGGGTAAAGGATATTTTTTGTTAATCATCATTTTTTTAAGTTGTCTATAATCAATGCACTATATGAAAGTTCGATCTTTCTTTTTAACAAACAAAATTGGGGCTCCCCATGGAGACACACTAGGTCTGATATACTATGTATCCATCATCTCTTGGAGAATTTTTTTAAGTTTGGTCAATTTTGGAGTACTTGTCCGATAAAGGGGTTTATAAACAAATGCAGATCTAAGATTTGAATATATAGTGAAATATATGTCTCTTGTAGGAGGTAATCCTAAAATTTATTCTAGGAATACATCCTGAAATTATTTTAACGTTGGGTCTTCAATTAACATATTTTTATTCACTTTCTCAACACTACTAGATACATGCACAACATAAATGTCATAGAATTCCATTGCATCTCATTTTAGTTGTAATGCTTAGATTTGTCTCACACCTCATGGTATTCCTTTCAGTGTCTTACCATTTCCAAAGTCATCTAAACATTTGAAAGTTTTGTCTCTACAATTTACCACCACTGAATGTTTTTCTAACTAATCTATTCCTATGAGTAAATGATAGGACCCTAGAGGTAGGATGTTTAGATATACCTTGGTCTTAATTTAGTCCATACTTGTTGAACAATCCTTCACAAATTCAATCACCTTACGCTTCGTTCTATTAGCTAACTAGACTAGCCAAGACTTCTTGCGTTTGGTTCTATCCATTTTACAACCTTCTACTATTGCAGGTGATACATAACTTAAGATTGCACCAAGATCTATTAAAATAGACACAGGGTTATGCTTAATAAAATATTATATCTCCACCATGGAATATTGATGATCAATCTATTGATTTTCCAGGGCAACATTGATATTGTGAGTGCATATAGCCATGTCATTTACTATTGATGCTTCCTGGATGTTGTGTACTACCATATTTCTAATTTTTTAGAGGACAGTCTCAATACAAATGGTTTCTTTACAACCCCAACACTATAATGGTGGCCTAACTATCTTATTTACCAAATCTACATGTTTGCTACTATTCTAAGATGATACACATTGTTTTCCATTGAATCTATTTCTCCTAACATGTACACTATTTGATGTTGTTCTTGGATGTTTAAACTACTTCTTCCTAGGATCAAACTTGTCCATATTCCTAGTATGGCATATTTTGGCATTTTCATACCTCTATTTGATTTGAGTGAAGCACAACTTATCATTCCTTATTACTTCATCCATAGTCTTAGGATTAAGGAACTCGATTTTATCCTTATATGATTGAGGAAAAAAACTCATAAACTGTTGAGCCTTTTCCTTTTCTTCTCCAAGGTAGGGTACATATCTCATTAAATTTACAAACCTATTGAAAAAGTCCTCAATAGTCATCTGTCCTAATTTGAGATCATGAAATTCCTTGACTTTTTTGTCATAGTATCTTTCTGTTAAATACTTCTATTTAAAACACTTTTTGAATATTTCCCAATTCAGTTCACTACTTATAACCTTGTTCACTTCTTTGGTCTCCTGCCACCAAATAACAACGTTACCATTTAGTTGGTACAACGCCAACTTAGGCCTCAGATTCCCTGAATAGTTGTAAATTTAAAAATAATTTCCCATGTTTATAAGCCAAGATTTTCTCCTTCTTCAAATTCTCCATTGAAACTAGGTGGTCTAATATTCTTAAACTCACCAAGTACTTTGTTACCATGCCACTTTCGTTTCTTGTTTTTTGGGTACAATCTTTTGTAAGGTACTACTTTCAAAGTTATCCTCACTACTACCTTCAAATCGTTCTATTTTATCACTATGTACTAGTTGTTCTTTATGCTTGTGTGACTCTTCATTTGAAAATTCCTTTTTAGCATTGTTTTAGGTTTGTCCTACATTTCTATTATGTTTCATTTCAGTCATAATTTTTAGTAGGATCCCATTCAATTCTTAGTGTTCTTTACTATCCTGGAGTAATTTTTCATTGTCTTCTTTGATTCTCTGTAATTCTTCCCTTATGCTATGTACAATTTCCAATAGTCCTAACAAGTTGGCTTCTCATTATTTAGCTCCACATACATTTGTGGACCATTAGGTGTTGATTTTCTAACATCATAATCCATGACACTTGTTTTACTTGATCCTGATCTTATATGTGAAAAATATGATTATCTTCAATTCTTATTTTTTAAACAAATAATTATGAGTGTATGTATAAATATATCATAATCTAAACTTTTGTTTTACTTTGAACCCATAAATCCCTAGTGTTTGAACCATGCTCTAATAATATTTTTCATGTTTCCCTTTCACTTTTTTTTTTTTCAATTTTGATAAATAATTTAACTATATATATATATATATAATGCATACATATATATATATATATATATATATATATATAATACATACATAGTCTCTCCATGATATTACTTATCTTATGCATTTATTTACTTTTGTCAATTAACAATATTGGTTAATGATCATGGTATTGTCATGACATGATGAGACTCTTGTCTTCAACTAATAAAACTACTTTGAATTCAAAATTTCATAATTATTTTTTCACAAAGTTCCTCTTTCAAGTATATCTTATTTTGTCCACTTTTTTTTTCTCAGTTTATATCCAAATCTTACTTGTGATTATAATAGTTTGTCCCATAATTATTTCTCATTGGCTATTTTGTATATTCGTTAATTTCCTAGTATACAATACTTTTTTAACTAAATGGATTATGATTTTCCATTATAATTCTCCCAACCAATTTATAGGCTACTATAATACCAAATGAGGAAGCCTACTCCTAGGATTTTATTTAACAAGTTATAAGATTAACCCATATTATATGTTTGCCTCTTAACTATAGTGCAAAATATATATATATATATATATATATAAACCTATTAACTTTGTTAAGACCTAACCACCCATACTATACCATAAGTATGAAGCTTATAATGAAATCGTGGAAATGTATTGACTCTTAATCTATACATTTGATGCATTCATGCAAGTTACAGGTCACAATCAGATGATTTGACCTCTTATCAATTTGACGTTAGATCCAAGATATCCCAGTGACCTATCTTCATAGCTATTGTTTGAGTAGGTGACTTACTTGTCACACATGCAATAGGACTCATTGTTTCAAAATCATTGGTCATTAATAGGACTTCCAATGAAGTCTAGTTGGATCACCACAATGTCTTCCTCAAATGAAGTGAATGTTACGACGTACTAAGAATTATAATGCTTACTGAGAGTACCTCATCCTTCAACACTTCTTCTCATCAATACGACTTGGATGTGATTTCACTCAGCAACTCATTGTTACAGAGGCTATGGAGGAACACCTTCGCGCTCTGTCTCAACCACCACGGTTTTGGTTAACACAGTCATGTTGTTTAAGACTATAAATGTTTACCACTGGTGCGTTTATGGTACCATTGTTAAGCTCCAATCATGGCTTGTATTGTATTCAATCAAAAGTTAACAAGTTATGTCCCTTTCCACCGTAATGTTTGCTTATGATTTATAATTGTTTTACTGTAGGTTATGGAAGATATAAACGAATGGAAGGGTCGGCTTAGGCCTTCTCTAATGAATTCCAGGTAATGAACTGTTTATGAACAATATTTTTCTACTATTTAATTCTTTACAATTTCCCATATCTATAGTACCGCCATCACACTGTAATTATTTTAGCAATATTTACTAGAAAAGAATAATAATAAGTTCAGATAAAAGAATAATAAAGATGATGAATAATTTTTTAGCATCTAGTAGGAAAGAATAATAGATAATAAGTTCAGATATCAGAACCTGTTTCAAATATAAAAACTAGTTGAATAGAAAACCAGTTCCACCCACCTATAGATCAAAACAACCAAGTCACTTGCTCTTGTCACCCCAAAACCGTTATTCCAGAGGGACTATAAATTTCAATAACCTTCTCTAGATAAATTCATAGTTTGACTCTTTCTCATAACCATCAAACTCAAATTCTCTAAGCAAGTACTCAACAATGTCTTGCCTCTATACTTGTATTTCCTTGTATTACCAAGAGAATAATATCTTTCCTAGGTATTTTATTTCCAGTTTAGTCTCATCCCTAACCCTAGGGTATCTTCCTCTCCTAAATTTGTGCTATTTTGTTCTCTCACATCACACATCTTTTGGAGTAGGTTTACACTTGTCCTCATGGACAATATTTACTCTAGTGGTTTTTATCCCTTTTCAGCCTCCCATGGAATAATGATTTACTCCGTTATAATCATATTTTCTATTCAATTAGTCTCTGGATAAATAAAATACATTAAAAATAATATTTACAAAAACATTCCTCATCATAAATATTTATGATGATATACTTTTATCCTAAGTCTTTTTATCTCAAAAACTTTCTCAATATAATATAATCCAAATTAAAATATTAAAATATTCAATAAAAGAGAGATATTACACTTGACTTCTCAAATAAATACTTAAGACCACAATGGTTTGTCCTCAACTAAAATTTTCTACCCATGAGTTAATGTCTCCACATATTTAATGCATGAATAATGGTTGTCAACTCCAAATTATTCATGGAATAGTTCCTTTCATGTTCCTTACGTTTTATGTACTCATAACAAACCACATGACCATTTTAGGTAAGGACACCACCAAGTCATTATTTATAAGCATCAATGCACACCACAAAATATTTACTTGGATCAACAATATTTAGTATTGGTAAACATGTCAACAAATCTTTCAAATGAAGAAAATTTTCTTCACAATCCTATGTCCATTCAAACTTCACACCCTTCTTTTTCAAATAAGTTATAGGATGTCCAATATTTGAAACTCCTTTTGTATCATCGATCATTCTAATCCCCGCAAATTATACTATAATTGTATAAATTTTATTTAGGATGGTTGAGGGTCGAATTGTATCTTATGTACATCAAAAGAATTAATAAACTAATAATTGTTTGTTATAATATGAGAGGGATGGAAATGAAGGAGGGATATGATTCCACAAGAGAGGGGGGATAAAATAGAGATCCAAGGGAAACCCATGCCATTTCCTAAGTTGATGTATCTTTATAATGTAATCCTCCCATTGAATTTTTATACACTCAATCATTGAATTCATGTAAGAGGGTGGGTGTGAGAAGTCACATATCATAGTTATTGGGAGCATGGAGTTGAAGTAAAATAATCCTTGGGAAGAGTGTGAGTCAAGAAAGCATGGGGGAAGAAGGAAATTCGAGTAGGAAAGGAGGACAATTTTTACATGTTGTTTTTGGGCAGAAAGAGGAGAGATGAGTGTTGGGAAGAACATCGTCCATGTTGTTCTTGAAGACAACCATTGTTTAGATGTGTTTATGCTAATAAAGAGGGATGCATTTCTATAAATCATCCTATAAGCATGACATGATGTATTTTCATGTTGAAGAAATGTCTCAAGAGCCTTGTGAAAGATATTGTGAACACTCATAGAGCATGTAACAGTTACTATAGTCTCCAGATAATAGATTCTTGGTCAATTGAGTGAATTGGAAGCCCTCATAAATAAATGGTATAGATCGAGGGACTAGTCAGAGAACGAGGTACATTCATTGGGTTTTGAAAGTTGTGGGGAAGAGAGATGGTAAATTGGAACAATTGTTGGAGTAGAACCTAGATAATGTGTTACTGAATGTGGAGAGTGGACAACCAAGAAGGACAAATCTCCTTGTGGAATCATAGCCTTAGCTCATGGGTGGCTTGTCATTGAAACAAATGAATAGAAATCCTATGGATTGGATGAACGTACTTTTTTCATATCCAGTTTGTTATTTTATAAATATATAAGTAACGACTCCCCTGTTACGACTCCCGGTGAAGCGACAAGTGAAAGTGTTTTTTTGTTTTTAGGTAGGAAGGCAACAATGACAAATAGCTGAACCACACAACCAAGCAACAAACACAACACGCAGATCAGGCAACTGATAGAAATGACTACCCGCCCTACACAAACATGAAAATGCCTATAATATAAGGGACAACATCCACAACCCCAACACAATGGCCTCATCAGAACAATGCCCACCACAGAAAGCACAGACTCCGGCCAAGTTATCAATTGCCTTATTCCATTAGGGCACACAATGATCCCCTCATCAGGGATCATGCCGTCCCCAAGCAATAGGAGTGACAATAATCATGGCGCAACTTATCATGTCTAGACCAATATCCCAAAAATCCAACGTGCTAGGAGACCGAATTAGCTGACAAGAAGACTATACCCATGCACCCAAGCATTAGATCGTCAAGACGCAAGATGACATCCTCAATTTAAATTGCACAAGCTATTAAGAGACTTTTCCCACAAACCATAACCCTTTATCCGTTAAGCATGATGTCTAAGTGTGAAGGAGCGAACTATTACATGCACTCTAACAATCAAATACGTTGGTCAACGATCATACATTGTCCATTAAAAAGTGAACTTCTTATCATTAAAGGTGATCTACTCTGCTTATAAAATATTCAACATTTCCCTCTAAAAATTGCGGTCTAAAAAGAAACATTGTCTGAAATGTACATCAGGTGCACGCAATTTTAGCAGTGTAAGTGTGTTTCAAAGGAATTTAACTCTATAGCATCTCTAAATTAAATTGCAGTAAAAACATTATCTTTTAAGATGAAAAAATATAACGATGTCCTTTAATAATATAATTTCGCTATCTAGGGATCTAATCTCTGTCATTACGCTATCATCTGACTATTAGAAAATCATTGTCAACCTACTATCAAAATGTTATTAAATTAATCGCCATTAATAACACCTGTTATCTAGATGCGGTTAATAAAATTTGGTGTCTTTAAACTGTAAGATTCATTGTCATCTATAAATACACTCATGTTGTTATACAACAAATCAATTATAATTCTTCTTTTTATAGGTGTCAGAGACATTAACCAAATATTACTACCCTTCAGTGTCTCTATCTCTTAGATCTACAATTAGGAAAGTTGAAATAAAGACAGCTCCAAAAGAGGTCTGTTATGCATTGTTTAATTTCTTTCTCAGTGATTGTGAAGGTGCTTATTATGTATGTAGAGGGTTTCTCTAAGTGCCTCAATCCTTGAGGAGGCACCTTGTACAAAAGTACAGAAGACCTGAAAAAGGGTTCACGTCCAAAAGAAGAGAACCAAGCTAACGAGATGAATTGGGTATTCACATCCCCTACTATTATTTTCATTCTTTTGAGGACATACTCAAATGTGTAATTTAAAAGGTGGAATACTTTGTCTGCTAAAAGGGAATCCTCTGAAAATAGTTTTGTTTCCTTCCATCACGCTGATTCATTAGGGTCCTTGGGTACTGGTAATATCCCTACTAGATCACAGGGTCAAGACTTGATTGCAGGAGATAGTAGTATCAGTTTAAGTGGGTTGAGCTAGCAGTTTAGATGCATTTCAGAAGTGCTCAATTTTAGAACTGACAAGAGAGTAGATGCTAGTGTAAAAATCCAGGATCAACAAGTCCACTCTTCATTTTCAACCAAGGAAGCTGGAAATAATTATCTGATTAACTGATAGTGATAACATAGAAAACAAAAAGCATGCCAAATCAGAAACGATGTATGAACTTGGATAAGGGATGGTTGATTCGCAAGGAGGTAAGAAGGCGACAATGAATTCTGGCGATCGTCGACCTGATTCTTATGAAATGGTTTCAGCTATTGCAGTGCCCAATAGTGATCAGATGTTCCTACAGGTTCGTTCTTACCATACCAGAAATTAATATGTAATTACGATCTTGCATGTGCATGAATGCAGTCACTACAGATAAATTCGTAGCCACTATTTTTAATTTGTAGTCACGCTCGGTGTACAAATTCTCTGTCAGTCAGATGCATACCATAATTTGGCTGTCAAAATTTATTGTCTGCATAATAATTAAAACATTGTCAATAGATCAAGGGGGATTCATTGCTATTAAAGAAACCACCAATATGCCATAGAAACCGCGTCATTCGCACGACAAAAACATGCATTTACGCTACCCATCCACAGTAAAATATGCCACTCACTGCACAGTAAAAATGATACCCATTACACAACAATGCGCTACCCAATTACACAGAGGACATGCGACCCAATACATAGTAAAAATATGCCCACCATACACCACCGTTTGCACGCTAAATCGTTGTATACTATTCCTATAAATCAAATGTAAATTGACAACTATAATTTAACTATAATTTCGCTGACTACAACGCTATCTCATAACATTTGATACATGTTCCAGAGTGGTCAATATATTAAAACAAAGTTCAAAATAAGCTAGAACGCCACATACATAGGTGCTGAAATGTAGTCTAAAACTGTGTTGAGAATGCAGTTGATTTAATCGTTGTATGAAGTAAAACTTGCAGAGTAAATTGAGATATGTAATTCATATATGTAATTCATCGATCCAAACGCAGGAAAAACAAAAACAATCACTTAAGCAACTTGTTAAATGCAGAGGTTATTAAGAAAAAAATGCAATGATATAAAAATGGGCGTGATGCCAAATTCATGGAGCAGAAGTTTGATGTCTGCCAAACAATTTGTTGTTGTGCATTTCCATTCAATCACTGAGTTTTAAAGAAAATTGCAGTCCCAACAGTAATAAAAACGCCTCTAAAATGCACTCAACATGGTAATGATTGCAGTCAAAAAAAGAAGGGTGAAGATCGCAGAGTATCCCAAGTAATGTCTCCAGCCAGTACACCCAAAACAAAGTACAAAATAATTGATAAACTGTCATTTGAGTGGGCAATTACGCAATCTAAATTCATCAAGAATATCATTGTGCAGAGGTAAAATCTTAGAGAAAAAGGAAGAACAGATGTATAAAAACCACACAGTAAATTCGTCGGGAAAATCATTAAAAATGCAGATGACATTTCATTAAAAACATAGAGATCATTTCATCAAACATAGAGGGTAATAAGAGGATCGTGGAAGGAAAGGATAAACAATCACAGAAGTACTCATTCACAAAAGGCGCAAGGCAATCCATCGACCCGGAACAATCGACAGGGGAGGACAACTGGGCAACAACCTTCGCTGATCATCTACACATCGAAAAGCAGGGCATTAGAATCTATAGGTCGTTATGAACCGAAGCGACGACCGTCTATTTGGCTCCTAGCTGACTACTTAGACATGGAATGACGAACTAGGGATGAGAACGAAGACCGAGCATAAAATATTCATAAAAATCAATTAAAACCAACAAGAGAGTCACAACATTCAGGGATCGAATGCCACAGGAAACAAGTCTAGCAGGGAGCTTAAGGCTATGGGGAAATTTAAGTTCTCAATAAAAATTCTAAGTCAAACACCTTCTTTACACATTTAAAAGTATACAAATGAAAGCGTAAAGTCATAATAGTCTACCATGCAGAATAAGAGCATGCATACCATAGCCCAAGTCGTTCTCTCTGAGTTGATGTCCCTTGCACTCCGTGTAGTTCTCATTTTCCAACCGATGAGACTTTACCGGTACCTCCCAGCCAACACTAGGGGTACTCTTCTTCCCCCTTAGCCCCTCGATCCGCAAAGGGTCCACGCACACTGAACGAGAGAACAACTAGCTCCCATCTCACCTTGTAAAGTCGAGCTACCACTCCTCACCGAGTTGGATATCCCAACTCCCACAAGATAAGTCGTTCAAGCCTAAAATTATGCAGTGTAACATTACACATTACAAAAGAGCCCCCGGTCCTTCCCCTCCTCCCTCCTTCATATATAATTTCTAAGTCACTTCTTTCCCAAATTCCCATTTAATTTATTGTTCAATAATTTAATTTAGAAAAATCCTCCCTGTACATGTGTCACCCATCCCCTTCGTTTCATTAGAAATTAATGTCATTAATTATTTAATTACTCCTATTTCCCTCACCCACCTAAAAGCATTCCTATAATTGCTCCTAGGTGTCCCCATATTCCCTTCCACAATTTAATGACTTTCCCCCTTACTAATTTACTAGTTGAGTTCAGTTTAGAAACTTCCTAAACGTAAGATTCCTTGCTAAGTTGGTCATTCTGCTTTTTTCCCTTATGTTTCTCTTTTTCTTTATGTTTCCCCCCTTTTCCCTTAGTTTCCTAATTCTTTTAAATTTCCCTCTTTCCCTTTTTATGTAAACTCAAATTAGTAAGTGAAGAAAATTATCTTTTCCCGTTTTTCTTTTTAATTAATAAATCTTAATTAGCATGTGTAACAAAACAATCATTTCCCCTTTAAAATTTAAATCCCTCAATAATTTGATTTTAATAATTTAATCATGTTTATTACCCCCTTTTCATCACATGTTTAATGATTATTATTATTATTATTATTACCACAAGTATTACATTAGACCTAGATTTTAATTTTCGAGGCTGGGCGACATTTTATTAGGGAAAATGTTTTTAAATATTTCTTATCACGTTATTAGTTCTAATGCCATCTATGTTTATTCTCTTATTAGTTAACAATGCGACCTGCCCTTCAAGACGCACTAGGTTCTCCAAGGGTGCCACTCACCTCATTATGTTTTCCTTGCACAACGTGCCCTTTAGGATGCACTACGTGCTCCAAGGGTGCCACTCGCCTCTTGACTGACTTGGTAGACATCAAAAACCCCTAGAGTTAATACTTAACCAAGTGATCTTGTGGGAGACTAAGGGCCTTTAAGGAATAAGGTCCCTGCCTTATTATGCACCCCTCAAAATCATCGTGAGTGACTGCTATTGTCTTCCCTCATGACATCATGGATCTTCTCAAACTAGGTAGTCGTTAACCTACAGTTCGAGCCACTACGAGAGTGCTAGTAGCGTGTGGTAGGGCTGTTGTCCACAACTCTCCTTCAACGTCTCTGGTAGTTGTGCGTGACCCCTCTACTCCACATGTGAGTTTGGTCGACAAGCTATCGTCAGCCTGCATCATCAATGAATCATGTAAGAACAAAATCCATAATCATAACATCTAATCAGATGCACATATGTCATATATATACAACAATCAAACCCCAATAGTCCACTCCCTGACTCGATCCAGAGTCTGAGGGTTTCATCAATGCCTCAACATCCTTGAGGTCCAAATCCTTCACACTTAGGAGAACCGAGTCAATAGCACCTATCTAAGTCAATACAAAAAATAACATATAATCACATCCATAATGCCTCATAATAATAATCAACGGTCAATGGTATAGTAATCCGGATCACTTGCAAGCAAGTGTCCTCAAGGATAAGTTCACTTAGTGTGCGCAAGAGAGGGATGTTACAATATATCTCTTATGTTTTATCTATTATGATTATTTTGTTGTGTAAAAAAAATATTTGAATGCTACATCTTTTCTTGATTTATTGCATTCATGGGTTTTTATTATGCTATTAGATGCATGTTAAATTATGGTTATTCTACCCCTTGGTTTATTTTATATGTATGGGGAATTTTAAATTTCACGTTTGCAAGCGGGTATGCTACAATCTAGTGTCATAGATTTTGGTTCAAACATTAGGCTTGTATGGGCCAACATTAGTGGGAATTTGGAAAAAATCATTGTTAGACATTTTGGGTCTATGATGGATTTGGGACAAATAATTAATACAAGAGTGAAATATCTATATTTTTGAGAGAATTCAAGTTGAAATTTCCCTTATAATTTCCTAAGAGGTGATCAAGGTCATCAATATAAAGGTTACAGAGTAAAATTCAATGTGGAAGGTCGAAAATTTGTGTTATAATGGAGGTTGAAGAAGTTGGGAGACAATTGTCAAGATCATGTTTTATATTGATATCAGTGAACCAGATTCATCCTATATTAACTAAAAACATAATAAGTTTTCGAAAGATGGGAAAATGGAGAAGATAGATGGTCAGGATTCATTTTTAGAGTCTGGAAAAATGGAATAGATCGACGATTGAGACTCATTGTAAGAATTGGAAGAAATATGGTAGATCAATGGTCAAGGTTATTTTGAATTGGGTATCAACAACCAAGATTCCTCTTGGATTTTGGTGGAAAATTTCTAAGTGTCGAAGTTCAGTGAAATCCATGAGTGAATTTAGTTCTCCAAGAGAAATCATCGATCATCGATGATCAGGTTGGCATAATCGGTAAATAATTTTGCATGTCCCAAGAGAAATCATAGGTCATTGATGGTTTGGTTATCAAAATCAATGAAGTATTTCATTCAACCAAGAGAAATTGTTGATCGATCATGGTCAAGTCAAAAAATTTAGTCAAGTGTTTTATTTGACGAAGAGAAATTGTTGATCATCGATGGTCGACTTGGAAAAATTGTCAAAGTGTTTCATTATACCAAGAGAAATCATCGATCACCGATGGTCAGGTCGATAGAAATCGATGATGTGTTTCATTCGTCCCAAAGAATTTGTTGATCACCGATGATGGGAAAAGAGGAGGATAATGTTTCATGCTAAATCAACATCCACAAGTCATGCCATGTCAACATTCATGTGCCATGCCATGATAGACAATTTTACATGTCAAAATCCATGTGTCATGCCATGTAAACATATACATATCTTGCCACATCACCTAAAGAAATTGTTGATTATTGATCGTCAGGTTGGAAAAATCGATGAAGTTTTTCATTTGTCCCAAATAAATTGTCAATCACCGATGGTCAGTTGGAAAAATTGGTGAAGTTTTTCATGTGTTCGAAAGAAATCAATGATCACAAATGGTCACATTGGTAGATCCAGTGAAGTCTTACAAGTTTAGTTCACCAAGGAAAATCCATGATCATTGATGATCAAGTCAGCAAAATTGGTGAGGTGGTTTGTTCGCTAAACAAAATCGTTGATGGAGCTTGGATGGTAGAGAATGCAAGGTCCAAATTGTTTTTTAGTTAGAGCTGAATGGTTGATATTCATTCCCAATATTTTTAAAGTTTAGTGGAACGAAGGATAGGTTTAATCTCTATTTTCTAATAAAATTTCCAAATTTTGAAGGTCATCAACTTGCATATACAATTTAAGGGCCTAAACAACATTTTCAGGGGGTCGAAACCCTAAGAGTTTTATGTACCTTCAATAGACATATTATTTTATACTTAATGGAAATAACTTGGTAATATATTTCTAACAAGCCATTCCTAGCACAAAATAGAGCTTGTATGAGAAAGTTACAACCAAAACAATACAAAGTACAATTTAGGTGTCAATTGAATTCAAGAGGGCATAACACCTTTCTCAGAAGTCAATTCAGGGCACAAGAAGTCTATAAAAATATCATTGACCATAGAAGAGAGCCATGGAACCAAAATTGGAATCTGGTTACCTGAAATTGTACAAGATGAAAGAGAAGACACGTGTAAAAGTAGAGGGATAAAAATGAGAAAATAGTCTAAACTTCTGCAGACCAAAACTATCAACCTGGAGCCCAGTTAAAGGTGAAATTTTGATAGATAACTCAAAATTCAGGTATGGAGGTACCCTTTTTGAATATTGGTAAAATTAAAAATGTGTTGGGGTGAAGATACTCAAATAGGTAAAAATTCAACTATTTATAAGTCTAGAAAAGTAAAAAAGAACAAAGTTGTCCTTTCCATATTGTTGCAGATTTTAACTGGAGCATTAGATAAGAAATATGAGAGATTTTGTGAACACTTTGTTATAATTATTATGAGTGTCTCATACAAAAAAAATTCTGGTTCCTAACATATTTTATTCTATAGGTGACATAAGTTTGCCTCATAGAATTATTTGAACCAGTGAAACAAGTGCAAAAATGGGTGAAACTACTGATTTCAGAAAGGCATAACTTTTAGCTCAAAAATCAGATCCAAACATGAGTACATCCATTGAAAAGGTAATACATAGGAATTCATGAGAGAGGGATTTACTTCTCTAAGGAATCATCTGATTTCCCCATAAAGTTGCAGGAAAAGTGGAGTTGGATTCCATGAATCATGCAACTATTTAAAGTGAAAGTTTCCCAAAACAATGTCAATGCTAGAAAAAAATTTCAAAATGTTGGAGGTACATGCCAAAGGTAAGTACTATTTCAGAAAAGAGTGTTGAAAATCATGATAGTTCCTATGCATAGGTATAGAGACACATTTGGAAATGCAACAACTAGGTAATGGAAAAATGGAATGAGCTTAATAAAAGGGAATTGTTAATAAGTAGGGGAGAACACTCAAGCATATAGTGTTGTGTAAAGAATGGTTAATAAGAGAATAAGAAAAATTAAATGAAGACTATGTAGGTATATCGTAGATTATAATTCCATATTTCCCATGGACGTGGATGTAGGGAAGATCTTGTAGAGTTGAATGAGGTAATAAAAAGTTACAGCGTAGGAAAATGAAAGATTGATAAAGGGGTTAGAAAGAGTAGAGACGAGTTAGTATTCAACTTATACATAGTCTAAATGAATTGAAAAGGTAAAACAATAGATATTCTCAAATGAAACATGAAGCCAATAGGATAAAAATTTCATTTCCATGCATCGAGAGTTAAGGAGGACTCCATAGCCTTGAAGGAAGAATGTAGTGAAGGTGACAAGTTTGTTGCAAGAGAAAGGAAAGGAACTCATGAGGTAAGGTGTAACTCATGGAGTGGGTGAGTCTCCTTTGACATAAGGTATAGGGATGGATTAAAAATAATTCCTTTCCTTTCCTATGAGAATTAACCACTTTTCTCTAAAATTATTTAGAGTAAGAAATATGCTTATGTTATCAGAGTGTGTAGTGGAAGAAGGGTATAGGTATAAACAAGTCAAGTGACCTAATAATAAAGGTTACTCACTTAAAATTTCTTATGGAGAAATTTATCATTCCAATGGGAGAATATTGGTCCTAAGTGGATAGTAAATGGTTCAAAGGAAATTACTCAATGGATTAAAGAAAAGTGTTCAATTTTTTTTATAAAGCCAATGGAAAACTGGAGATAATGGAAATGGATGCCATATGGTTTATGGTTAAGATGGTTTGAAAATACTCTAGTATCAAGGTGATGGAATGATATAAAGTACATCATTCCTATGTGATGGAAGATTCCAATAATGTAAGGTTGCAACATCATCACCCAAGTGAAGGTATTGGCCAATAACACGTATTGGATAGAAATACATAATGGCTAAGTAGAAATTGGTTAGAAAAGGTTCAAATAGGGATAAAATGGTGCATAGATGGCCATAATGACAATGCACACCGCTGCAAGTATCTATAGGTATTGAATAAAAACTACCCACAATACAAAAATAACTAAATAAAATTGAAACATATATGCACTAGACTGCATTATAGAAGTGGTGCATGATGCATACAATAAATATATAATGAATGTGCATGAAATGTGAATGATAAGATTGAATTCTTAAGCATATTGATGCACATTTGTTCACTTGAACATGCCTAAACATGTAAGTTTCATGATTTTATACTAAGCATATTTTTTCTATTATATGTGAGATAATGATATTATGATAATCGAATAAGACTAATGACGGATTGTGTATCCAAAAAAAATATTAGAGCAAGGATTAAAATTATGTTGATAATGTTGTTGTTGTATACGAAATCCATCCATATGAATACAAGGGAGGATGAAAAAATAATAACCAAACATTGGTGAAGGGATTCTGCGAACTTCTACAAAAAAATAACATCTTATCATGTAGCATCAAGTGATTTGATAATATTCATGAATGTATGCATATGGTTTCTTATGATGCATAAATTTTGAAGGGAAGAAAAGTAATAATTCCCTTATTTAAGATTAAGTATTTGAATTTATATGTAAAGGAAAAGGATCGTATGTATACAAATTTTGTTTAATTCTCATTTATGAAATTTTGTTTAATTGCATGTCTTCTTATGTTGGTTATGATATCATAACCAAGTCAAGTTAGGAGACATATTCCCGCTATAACAATGAATTCCAATAGAGATATCCATGTGTGAGGCCATGTTGTGGTTGGATATGGAAGGTGTATTGTGCCATAAAACTACTTAATGTTTTTCCCCCATATGACTGGTGTTTGGAATACAACCTCTTGGCCGAAATTGAATAGCACTAAATCATAATTTCATAGTTTTATGTATGGGTTGAAGAGGAATGTATCCAAATTATCGAACAAGTAATTATGAAGAGATTGGATACAATGTTAAGGCATTGGCTAGACTTTCTAAATCACCATGGTGGAATACATGACATGGATATGTGGTATTTAGGAGTCAATGCAAGGATACATTGTGTGGATGTGGCCATGGGTATTAGAAAATTGGTTTGTTGATAATGTTTGATTGATTTATGAAAATCTTGGTATGATAGATAATGCATCTGTTGGAATATGTAATGATGACTAGTGTGGTATTGTTGGAATGTATTAATTTGAAAGGTAATAATGTCTACTCTTATGTAAAAGAGTTATCCCACATGCATCTTGAAGTAATATACTTTTGTTACCATTCATTATATAAAGAGGTGAAATTATATTTATCCCATGTGTTTTGGGATGTGATTCCTCCATACCTCTTGGTATATAATAGAGGTAAGAGAAACCCATGAGGTACATTGAAAGAAAGGATGGCGTAGTGATCATATATATTGGAATTATCTTAATATGGAGTGTGATGTGTTGGATATCAAGTGTAAGATTGGATATTTATGAAGAATAAAGAAGGAAATTCCTTATTGTGGATGTCTCCCCATTTTTGGGTTTGACCACATACATCTGGTGTACTCTCCTTTTTCTCTCATCTCTTTCTTATTTTGATTATATGTTATTGTATGGATAAGAGGATAGACTATTTAGGTTATACTATTTAATGTTGTTGTATGTTTATTCATATGTCTCAATATTCTAACATTATATTAGAGCAAGTTACTATACTCTACCTCAAGTTTTTTTTTAATAACAACATTTTCTTCATATTTATTTGGGATTTCCTTATTTTTAGTCTTGTTTCCAAATCTAGTATATATTAAGGTTTCTCTATAGGTCTTGACATTTTCCTACAATATTGATATTTTATCTCAAAACCCTAACCCTTGTTTTTCTTATTTATAACATTTATGTGCATTTAAAAAAAAATGATCTTACCATTGTCTCTAGAATATAGCCATCATCCAAGATCGACTATTGGTTCATCAAAATCGGCTTCGGTTTTCCCAATATTAAATTGATTTTCTAGCATAGCCTAGGGATTTTTAATTTTTGGTAAACCTAAAGTTTTTTTTATAAATTTTTAGGTTTGGTATTTACCAAATCTATTTATTTTTCCAAAACAGGTTTTTTTACCAACCCCAGTTTTTCTTCCGAAGATAATATATTTTGATGCAAGAGTCCATTTGCAGTTAAATATTTCTTGTCAGGTGTGGTTTTACACTGGCTACCTAACCAACAAACTCACTCTCCAATCAAAGATCGTACAGACCATACAAATTAACTAATACATATCAGGTCAAAATTTGACAAAATATTATGATGATATGAGTTAAATTAATCGTACCGTCACAAATTACTATTATTTCACTCATTTTTTTGGCACTCCTTGATGTTCGTTGTACTTCCAACACACGTATCACTACATCGCTCTCATGACATGAGGGAGCCATATTTTGACAAAATTTTCAATTTGTGTTACCAAGGTATTGTCATCTATATAGCGACGCAAATTTTATGTTTTGTCGATATATATACTAGAGTTAAAACATGCATCTCTCTATCGATGACAATGAAAACTTTCATCCATGTACCAACTAAAATGCACAGGCTCTTCGATATACCGACGACATAGAACTTTGACCTAGTCAGATTTTACATCCTCAACAATCATTGAAAGTTTGATTGTTCTTCGATATACCGATGACATTTGTGGGTCTTTAAAAAAATCAAATAATTGTTTGAAAGTGCTTGACGTTCATTGACTTACTTAGGTTTGACATGCTCAATTATCCTCGGAAGTTCAATGGAAGTTAGAGATTTCGAAAATTTTGTTGTAGGTGCGACATCTATAAAATATTAATCATCTATTGATTATTTAATGCATGTAATACTCTCTTTTCTATGGCCCGCACCTTGTTTCACATAAAATTCTTGATTTACATAGCTTGGATTTTGGAGGTAACCTGAAGGTTAAATTTGATTTTTTTAATATCTCTTTGTCTTGTTTTAAATACTCATGACATAAATGGCCATCTTAGGTCGACCAACAATTTTTTGCGGGAACAAAAGTTTAATTTATCTAGGAAATAGTTATGAACATGTCTACTCAATTGCTTATATTGGCCTAGTTTTATTTTATAATTGTTTAATAACTTACTTACTTTCTTATAGTGAATCTTTGAATCTTATGTGGTAAAAATGTATATATTTATGTGGTTAATTCTGACACTTGAGTAATCGTTGAATAATACTCTTATAAACATTTAGTAAATTAGTGACGACAATGTATTAATTAACTCTAGATGTACAAATGGGGTCAATATTCAATGGCATTTGTATTGTAAAAAAAATTCATATATTGTACTAATATTTCATCTATAGTGGTTGTTGTTGTAATATGAAATCCCAATGCCAAATAATAATAGCAATATTATGCATCATGAAGAAAATCAAAGGAAGATTGCTATGTTAAAAGAGGAAAGGGGGGCAAGGGAAAATGTGAAACATAAATTCCCTTGCAATAAATGCAGGGGCTTTAGTAGAATAAGACTTATATTTAACACAGTTAAGACACATTGTTGGAAATATGGGCACGTTGAATGGGGGTTCTCATATTGTCCCATGGTAAGTTATTCAGTATTATTATATATTGTACTCTCAGTATTGATTGTATTTATACAATTTTCTTTTTGTTTTAATATTTTTTATATACACTGTAACACTTATTTTATTGATTAATTTTTGTAATCATAAAGAAAAATCCTCCTAGATGTCTATCGTTGGAGAAATATGTAGTGCCTAGTAGTAGTATAAATATCGTTGTATAGTTTGAGTAAGATGGTCATATGGATATTGAATATCATCATGATCAAGTTAATTCTATGGAATTAGAAGATGACACCATTAATATGGTTGAGCTAGATGATGGGACAAATAGATTGGTCCAAGACATGTTTTCTCCTATCGATGAGGATGACAACTTTAATGATATTCATGATATACATTTTCTTGAGAAGGAACAACAACCCCTTTATAAAGGCTAAAGAACAATTTTTTTCTTGGCTATAATGTTGTTGGTGAACTTGAAGGTATTGAATGGTTTGTGAAACACTTCTCTCACACATACATTAAGGTATGTAACGATATATTTTTTCACATCTACGTAAAGGTCAAAATTATTTTTCTCTTTTTTTCTATCAATTAATGTGCAATATATTAAGGATGTGATATTTATGATTACTATTATTCACATTGACTAGTTATTTATTTATGATGTAGATTGTTAGGTGAATTTTTCTTACCACCGTGAAATAATTTACCTCCCACATATTGAAAGTTATCTTCCAATATGAAAGATATTGGAATGGAGTATCAGGCTATTGATGCATGTCCTAATGATCATATTATATTTTATGGATAATATGCATTAGAAACAAAATGCCAACAATTTCAAATCAATATATATCGAACCGATCAAGTAACAAAACATGTTCCTCAAAAGGTTCTTCGACATATTCTGATATTTCCACGTTTGAAACAACTATTCATGTGTGAAATCATATAATAGTTTATGGATTACCGAGCACGACATAGAAGTGAAGATGGGGTTCTTTGAATTCTTGCAGATGTTTCTGCATTTAGGTACGTCGAAGAAAGATGGTTGATTTTTAAAAAAGAACCTCATAATGTTAGGCTTTCATTGATAGTTGATGTTTTCAATCCATTCGGTGCGCTCAGGTCTATTTACTTAGTGTGGCATATTTTTGTTAGAAACAGTAACCTTCATCTTTGGATGTCAATAAAGAGGGAGCACACAATGTTGACAATGATTGTTCCATGTATTTGTTTACAATATTTGTTTGAACGTAGCACCATTTCATTTGTACTCTTAGTTGTTATTAATGTGTTATTTCTTATACATAAAGAAGGTATTAATTACACTTTCAACCAATTAGGTAAGTACAAATTAAAATATATGAATGTATATATTGAGCCTCTAGTCTACGAGCTACTAAAGTTATGGGTTTGAATCACTATGTATGATGTCTCTAGACCAATAGGGAAAACACAATTTCAATTCCATGGAATACTTACATAGATAATTCATCATGCCCCATGGCTAACACATTTTTTGGTATCTAATGTCAATGTAACGTCACACTACTGCACTTTAATAGTATATAATTTTATGAAAATATTATTCATTTTTTCTAATATTAATTCCTTATTATATAACCAATATTACCTATCATATTATTAATCCATATCTTCTAGTTCTTCAAACGAAGGGTAAATTTTCATATCCAGTTTGCGGTCCTAGGATGAAATGTCATCATTCAATAAGTTTAGGAAAGGATGTGTTTGATGAGTATAGACACTTCCTCCCTAATAACCATAGGTATCGAACAACCAAAAACCATATTTTCAATGGGAAATAAGAGATTGCAATAAAACCATAAATAATGACACCTCACCTATGGAAGTTGGCATATAATAGAAATTATCAAGGTAAGCAATTCAACTATCTATCACACAATTTTTTTTACAATTTTTATTTTTATTGAATTATGTTCATTGTATCTAAAAATGATTGTTGTATAATTAATTCATTTATGTTTCATAAAGGTTGTCAAGGAATTGATGGGAAGCTTGCACAAGGAATGGAAAAATACATCGTGAAATTGAGTATGTTTCCCTATTATGAACACCTACAAACAACTCGTTTGTTTGATACAATGCATATCAGGAAGAATGTAACCAAAATGTTGTGGAGTATCTTAGATGGAAGGAATGACAAAGAAGAATTTTCAAAACTTGTAGTGACAATTTACGAAACCAATCATGCAATGTACGATTTAATTGATTAAAATAGAAATGTTGGAGACCAAAATTGTCTTCCATGTTTATTTATAGAGCATGAAAGCAATGTTGTAAAAGAAGTGATTCAGAAAATTAAATTTCCCATGGGATTCTATTCAAACATAAAGAATATCTTAACGAAGAAAGGTGACTTTGGTGTGGTAAAAACTCATGATTGGCATACCTTCATTAAGGTAATTATTTTGGTAGATTTATGTTTTGGTAAAGCTTATTTTTAGTATTTTGTTTTCTTTTCAAAAGAATAATTATTCATTTTTTGTAATTATAGTATGTTCTACACCTATCTCTCCCTGAAATATTTGACAACAATGTAAAACAAGTTATATATGATCTTGGAAAATACATGAGGTAAGAAAAATGTTTGTTACAAAACTAGTCATCATGTATTGTTTTACCTGAATTAATGTATATACTTTGTTGTTGAAATGTGTGATTTGATTATATAATTATGTGTAGGTGGTTTTCATCTAAAGAAAACTATAAAGAATATATAAAATATTAGAGGACAAAAATTCCTTGGCTAATGTGTGAAATTCAGAAGTATCTACCTTCGGCATTTTTCAATTCTCAAGAACACTACCTCATACACCAAGTTGAGGAGATTGAAATGTGTGGACATGTACACACAAGGTCAATGTGGATGGTGGAGAGGTACTTGAATTCATTGAAGGATTTAATTAGAAAAAGAGCACGTCCTAATGGTTCTATGGTGGAGGGATATATGGTATATCAATCCTTGGTGTATATTAGTTAGTATCTTCCTAAATTAGCAGTTGAAATGAAGGTGCCTCACATTTGAGATTCCAACTCCATCAACAGATTTCAAGGGGAGGTCTTGGTATGGAAAGGTAGAATGAAGAAAGTGAAAGGTAATGATTAGATGGTAGATGAGATCTATAATATTTTTCATTACTAATTTTTATCTTTTTTTTTTTCATCTATATTGTACTTATTAATTAAATTTTATTTTCCCATCAATTATTCATCTTTATTATTGTTAGTAATTTTTATTCTTTATTCATACAGTTGGTTGAGAGTGGGATGCACTACATTTATTCATTGTAAACAATCTTGATTGAATTAAGTTATGTATAGATCAATGTAAAATACAATATAATGGTAGGTTATCATGGGAAGGGGTGGCTGCATTGCTTAAATAATCTCATCATAACCAAGATACCAATCTTACTCAAAGGGAAATTGATTTAGCATATGGTTTAAAGGATAAACATGAAATCATATATATAATTTACCCACATCATGTTTCATTTATTTTCCATTATATTAATCTAGGTCATGGTGTGTTGTTTTATAAATTTTTACTAAGTCTAAACACGTTTATTCATTGACAATTCATTCTTTTATTTGTCTGGCATATTACAGTTGAAACACTATAAGGATATATCGTGCAATGGCTGTAAATTTCATATAAAACGGTTGAATGACAAGAATAAAACATCTGATAGTGGGACAACTGTAGTATTTTAGATCACTAATGTTTAATCTAGAAGTGACATGCATCCAACAATATCCGAAAATAGATATTATGGGTATTTGAACGATATAATTGTGTGTCACTCTAATTCCTTCAAGTTAGTTCCCTTCATTATCAAATGGTACAAGTTATAGATGAGTGAACATGATCCTGAAAGAATTTTTATCGAGCATGCTAATGGATTCACCATAGTTAATACAAGGACGTTTCAACTCGATACATAAACTTATGTTCTTCCAAGAAAATGTGAGTAGGTATTTTATTCAAAGGTTCCAAGTAAAGTAGGTTGGTCATACATTGTTAGATATGATCCAAGAGGAAGGGTTGTAAAGTATATTGTACCAAAATAAGATGATATTGAATGTTAAGCCCTAAATAGTGGCTCATTACCCCTTAATTGGGGAATATTACATTAGTAATGTTATTTTATTTATGCCGTCTTTATTCCATTAGTTGTAATTATACCTCCTTGTCTCCTATATATACCAAGGAGACATTTTCATTTGGAATCATATGGTATTTGGACATTTATGTGGGCATAAGGAAGTTTCCCCCTCGAAGAGGCTTATTATCTGAATTTCTCTCTTTTTCAAGGCGTTGAGTACTTATTCTGAGGTTTTTCTATTATATATTGATATTTGGTTCCTAACATATGGTATCAGAGCTCAAGGTCTTGGGGTTTCGCTGCTACATATGATACACCTTGGAATTTTTGCTATAACATGTTTTATACAACAATTCATAAGGAACGTCTTGGATGATATTTAGTAGATGGATCAAGGTACGTTGGGTTACAATTTCAGCTCCTGAGGCCTTATACTTTTGGATATACAACCTTTGTAAGATAGGGTTCTGGAATCATCCTGAATTGAGTCATTGCGGAATTTTCTCTATAAAATTGTTTCTGTAACATTTCAAACCCTAAATGCTAGAGGATGTTCACAGAAATTAGTAAGGTATTTGTGGTAACAATTTAATATTCTGGGTCATCTTAAATTTGTAGATACACCTTGAGGAAGATAAGGTATTTGACTAGTCCTATTGACTAGTCTCAAGTAGGTGTTCTGGGTAAAACAATCATAATTTCTTCCTAGAGTATGAAAATTGAGTGAGACTAGTTGCATTGGATAGTGGACAACCTGTAGTAGTTCTGGTACGAGTTTCAGAATTTTATATCAATAATTTTGTGTGGGGCATGCTATACAAGTGAGATCTCCTAGAAAGGCCAAAAATCGTCAAGTTGTGGGGAAGTTACCGTAAATTACACTTGACACATCCAATTTTTATCATACATGTGGCATTGCAGAGACTAAATATCAAAGACCTACAAAAAAGAAAATTTCATACTCAAAAGGGCTGAAATTTTGGAGATACAATAAGAGGAAGATTGTCTAGTAGAACCACCTCATAATCAAGGTTTAAAGTGATACTTGACCAACATGCCACCAAAAAAGGGAACTTCTACACCAAATAAGCCTCTAGACAATCCTACTTGGACTCTTGATGAAGGTGAAGAAATGCGTAGCGACATAATTATTTACAAAAAGAAGACAATAACAAAAGATGAACTACAAGAGATGATGGATTCAATAGAAGCTAAGTTTGAGGCAATAAATACTAAGATGGATGGTTTAATAGGGGAGATCATGGAAGGATTGAAAATTTTCCTAATAGGGAGGACACCTGAAAGTGAAAATTTATCCCATGAAATTCATGATGAGGACACAAGGAAAGTGAATCAAGAATGGAGAAACTCCAACTTTGGGTTGAAGACCAACCACGTTCCTAAGATCGATATGAGGAATTTTGATGGAAAGGACCCAATCACATGGATACTTCTGATGTAGCAATTATTTGATCTACATAATGTGCCACATACACAAAAGGTATGAATTTCTTATTTATATTTAGAACCCAATCAATTTGTATGGTATCGATGGCTTTGTTCTCGCAAATCACTCGTCACTTGGAAAATTTTCATGGAAGAAATGATAGCATACTATGAGGATACAAGAAGAAATACCTTCTTTATCCAATTGATAAATCTCAATCAAAAGGGTTCAGTTACAGAGCACATTGAAAACTTCCAAAGATTGAATATAAAGGTAACGGATATTCGAGATGAGCACTTGATTGATGTATTGATTGGAACTTTATGGGATAACATTCAACATGAGGTTCGCCTTTGGGAACCCAAATCATTGGAGAATGCATTTAGGGTGACAAGAAATGTTGAAAGTAAAAATATGGCTATGGCTACTAGAAGGACCAATCCTAACATCTATAGAGAGAATAATGCTCCTTCTTCTAAAACACCTCAAACTACAAGGTTAACAATTCAACAATTGGAGGAAATAAAATCAAAAGTTTTATGATTTAATTGTGACAAAAAGTATAGTAAGGGACATAAGTGTGGTGAGAAGAAATTATTGTACATAGATTGTGAAGAGGAAGAAGAAGAAGAACAAGAACAAGAACCATCTCAAGATGAAAACATAGAAGTAATTTTTTCTGAAGAGTTGACTCCCACGATATCGTGTAATGCATTGGCTAGAATTAGAACTCTTCAAACCCTCAAGATCTAAGGATATATCAAAAATAAAAACATAATAGTCCTAATTGATTCTAGCAGTACTCATAATTTCATTCACTATAAATTAGCCAAAGATCTCAATTGCTTTGTATATCCAGTGCGAGAGTCTCAAGAAATGATTGCAGATGGAGGAACTATCAATTTCTCAGGAAAATGAAATAAGATCAATCTTACTATGGGGGAATATGTAATGAATAGTCCGATGATTTCTATACCCATGGGTGGTGTTGATGTTGTACTAGGAATCCAATGGTTACAATCATTAGGAACAATGGCTTTTAATTTTCAAGAATTTTTCATGAAATTTTCATTGGAAGGAAAAGAAATTGAGTTAAGAGGTATCGTAGGGAAACCTGGTCAGGTTATAATCTCTAATGGCATGAAAAAATTATTGAAAAAGGGGCATCAAGTGTTACACATCGAAATTACTCACTTTGATAGTGTCGCAAGTGTCGTCATTACAAATGTTGCAAGTGTTGCACTTTGCTCGCAAGTGTCGCATTGTGCTCACAAGTGTCGCAAGTGTTAAAGAAAGCATGTTGCCATGATGCCTATGTCGTGCCTATAACGACATGAGAAGGACACTTGAAACACCTCAAACATTATATTTGGAAGAGGAGAAATGAGTCAGCAGGCTTACAAACCTTTTGCCATCTGAAAGCACCTCAAAAACTGAATTTTTGGAGGGGAGTGCTCCCCTATACCTCTTCTAGGAGTGCTGGTGCTCCCCCTTACACTGTCTGGGAGAATTATAAAGCTCTTTGGACATTTTGTAGGAGCTCTCCTACCCTTAGGAGCACTATCTCTCCCCTAAAGCCTACTAGGGAGCGCTATAGTGCTCCGAGTGCCCTTTTGAGAGAGCGCTACCTATTTTAGGCAACAGTTGAGTTGTTGAGATGAATGGGGGAAGGATATTTTCATTCTTAGAAGGTAGTTGAGCTCGAATACCTATTCCAACCATGATCTTAGGGTAGATCCTCAACTGAAGGAGGAAAATCCTCACCTTCCCCAAGGATATCTCAAGTTGTTGAGCCTTTCCAAGGCTATATAAGCAAGCTTTCTAATGGTGAAAGGGGACTGGAAAGGGAGAATCACACCAAACTTATGATCTTATAAGTGGTGCTGGAACATAGATGTTTTGGAAGAAAGAGACCTATGATCTCATAGGGAGTAATCAGTGAAGCTATCATCATTCAGATCGTGGATCTTTGGAGCAAGGGGTAGACAAGGAGGACTTGACGAAACTGCTGCAATCCATCTACGACTGTAAGAAATGTTTTGTCCTCATTAATATAATTTGCTTGGTCTGTTTCTTTATAATTCGTGTTCAATCTCACATGAATTTGTCTGTTTAGTAGATAGACCTATTTCGGACTAGTCTTGATAGAGTAGGAAGTGGTCGTACTTTGTTTGTCTACAGTGCTTGTCGAAGAGCGAAAGATTGGAGCTCAACTCAGAGCGTGCAGGGACAAACACCGGTAAAAGGTACTTATTTTCTCCTTCCTTCTCACACACTAGTCCACCTAGATCTAAAAGGAATTCAGTGACCATGATAAGAACTTTCTGTCTTAGAGTTAAGAGTGTAGCTCTTTGAAGAGATCTACCTGTCCGCGGGGAGATTTTCCTTCAACAGAAATTGGCGACTCCACTGGGGAGAATCGAATCGAAACTTTTGGTTTTGATTTTTCCTCATAAGACCTTGTCTTTCCCTTTGATTAATTTCAGACCTTGTTCACCCCTTTCTTCTTGATTTCATGTGTTGATTGAATCTTTACCCCATCACACTCAGCTTACCTGTGAAAATTTGATCAAAATTTTGGGTTTTTGGACATTTTTATGAGTTTTTTTAGCTTGGCGCCCCCTGCCCATGTTGGTAGAGCACAAAAACTCCCTAGAAGTGTTGGACAGAGTGTTATAATGCTCTAGTGTCCCTTACACTAGAGCGCCAGCAGATTTTTGCACAAAATCTCTTCAAAAATTGCATTTTTTGGAGGTCCAGACCCCGTTTCTTAACTTGTTGAGCTGCTTTGTGATTCAATGATTCTTCCTTTGACCTTTGACATGCTTCCTCCTGAGAAGTAAACACCTTGTTGTTCATATTTTATGCCCTTCTTCATTATTTTAGAGTTTTTGTTGTTGCGAGCTTGAAATCAATTCGCTGCTTTTTTCCTCTCCTATCCGATTGAGCGGGAACTCCAGTGAAGGACATCTGAAGTCTGTGCCTCTTCTCATTTGGTTCTTTGAGGTCATATTGCCCAATATCTTTCTCCTTCCTTTTTCATTTTTTGGTTTTCTTTCTCTTGTTTGATCGCAAGAAGGGTGTGTTGTTTGTGTGAAATATGTTTGTGCTTGTCACAGGCTAGTTGACAGGACAAGTTTTTCATTGAATTGATCATTATTCACATACAAACGACAAAAATACATCTTAATGATTAGTTTTCATATCAGTTTGCATTTCTGAAATGTTGTAGCATCCTGTTGGATCTGATTGAGTACAAAATTGATTGAGGGAATTCCTTATCAAGTGTTTGATAGTGAAAATGACTCTTCCTCTTTCCCTTAAATAGGTATTCATTGAAAAGAAACGATTGCTTATCATATTTCATGCATATTTTTGGGAATTGATTCATCATTCCTGTTATCACCCCATAATTTATGGGAATCATCTTATGACTTGGATATTATCTGCATCTGGTGATTTGGTTCACAAATGATATTGCATTCTTCAAATAATTTGTGAAAAAGAGAATAAAAAGGAAAAAGAGAAAGGAGGGCAGAAAAGAATTGAAGCAAAGGCCCCATGCAATAATGACAACTTGGTCATACCTTCTAAGCATGACCAAGTTCTTTTAAATTTTCAAGGCTGAAAGGGTAGTGAATACATCTGATCATACTGTCTAATCTTGATCAGATAGCCCCTAGGTTAAGGGTAGTGAATACATCTGATCATAATGTCTAATCTTGATCAGATAGCCCCTAGGTTAGAACTAGTGAATGCATCTGATCAGACCATCTAATCCTGATCAGGTAGCCCTTAGAAAGATAAAACCTTAACCCAACTGTTTAATCTGGGTTAACTGCCCCCTGACCATAGGATAKGACATARGTAATTACCCTTRCCCCTTTGCCTAAGAGAARCCARATTGATAAAGACATGACCCTCTCGACTCCAATGCCTAAATACAATTGAATGGATGCCCCCTTAGTGGTGTGGGTGAGAAATAATTGAAAAACCCATGAAAATACCCTTATCCTAAGTTTTCCATACATATGATTGTCCGCCCCAACTTATGTCTCGTTCACTTTCCAAGGGTTCAGAACACAGCGCCGCAATCAACGGTTCACAGTTGGTCCCGGACCCCCCCATCCGTTCCACTTTTAATGGAAGGGGGGGGGGGTCCGACGCCGTCGATACCTTCTGCGCAGATCTGGACGGTTCATGAAAGGGCGCGCTAATCAACGGTTCTCATTGAGTTCCGGACCCCCCCCACCGTTCTATCTTTAATGGAGGGGGGGGGTCCGGAATTGATTATAAGCTTCGAGAAAATCTGGACGGCTCTCAATCCGGCGCTCAGATCAACGGTCCACAATGGATTCCGGACCCCCCCCCTCCGTTCTGCCTTTAACGGAAGGGGGGGGTCCGGAATCAAGAATAAAGAGCGCGCTGATCTGAACGGCTATCATACAAGCGCTCCGATCGACGGCTCCTGGTC
>ML780273.1:299780-336511 GCA_009831015.1 Picea engelmannii
TAATACAAACAAAGCTAAACTAAATAGAGAGATCCCTCTCTGAAGCTGGAAGGGCTAGATCCCAGCTTTAAAAGTGGTTGGTTAAGGTTACCTTTGTGTATTTCCTCTTTTTCAACCTCTAGGAAATTACAGAGTGATAACAATTCCATCAGTTTCACTTTCATACACCCTATGAGTAAACAACAACCATTAAAATCAATGCTTAACTAAAATTTATCAGACATTTTACATCTTTGTTAGCAAACCTACATTAGTTTAAGGTGTAGAGCTTTGGAATAGGTTGAAAGGATAACTTTCCAAAGCTATCGAACAAACTTAGTATCTTGCAGTAGGGAGAGTCAAATCCAATTGTCGTATTGGCTTGCTGGGATCCCCCTCTCACACAGGGGTTATGCACGAGGTCACATTTGGGTGAGTTACAGAGATTATCTCTCCGTGGTTCAACTGTTTGTAGTGGTCGGATCGTATATTGGGGTTCACTGGAAGGTATACCCACAATTATGTGTGGGAGCCTTTCAAGTTGATTTCAGACTTGTTATCCTGCCCATACATTTCGATTGGACTGTCAACTGTACCCGCCTAGGGGATGACTACGAGTTGGTGACCTTAGTAGCCACAATCTTTAGGGTCTCACACAAGGTGACGGTGAAGGGAAGTCTCACTGTACCTAGAACAGACGTTGGTCAAACTCACTCGGGCTCCTTGGAGGGTAAATCCACAATTATTGTGTGGAAGCTTGCACCAAGGTGTAAGTCCATTAAGCAGGTCGCCAAAGTAACTGATCCACCTGCTCTATCCCCGCCCCTTCCTATTTTGATCTCGCGACGTTGGATTTCATCACCAACTAGTGGTTTCATCGTGGGAAGGTTTGTTTGATTGATTGCTTCTCAGATTCATAGCGTGTTTTGTTTTTTTTACTTAGTGGACCTTAGGTCGAGTCAGTGTTAATGGCATCGAATCCTGGGAGTACCAATGAAGGAACCCCTTCTTTTGGGGAGCCTTATACCTTTCCTTCGTTTGGAAACTTTGGTCCTCCATATGTTTCCACACTGAGTCTTCCAGGACTCACTATTGGATTACCAGTTTGGTTGTTCCCCACTCCGGTGATCCCGAATCCTCCCAATGTTTCAGTTGCACCTAATACTTTAGATGTCGGTACACCACCCACACATCAACCTCACATCGAATTTTCACCTTCTTCACCCATTAAGTCTCCTTCCATTTCTCCTTCTTTGCCTAGTGAAAGCTCTAAAGCATGTAGCCAGGTTGATTAGAAGAAGAATAAATAGAAAGAGAAGAAGAAGACGAACCCGAAAAAGACAAAGACCCCAACAACATCAGATGTTGGCTCTAAGAAACTAGTTACTGCTAATAGTATTGGGAGTGTTGATGAGGTCAACAAGATTAAAATGAAGAATCCAAAACCCAAATTCCCTTGCAACCTTTGTAAGGGTGACCACTTTCTGATGGATTGCCCCGGTCTTACCCAGGTATTAGAAATGTGGTCCTCCACGTCATCGGCCTCTTTCGTTCATGTCGATGATACCCCGTCAACTAGTGATGCTTAGGTTGGTAAGAAGAAGAAAACTGTCAAATTCCCTTGCATGTTATGAAAAGGTGATCATTACTCTCACCTTTGTCCTCGTCTGGACGAGGCTTCTTCTCTTTGGGAAAAACTTCAACTTCCAAAATGTTATCGTAATCTTTCCTCTGGCCCATCATTGGTTGATGGAATGGTCAATCCAGTTCCATCCCCGGTCAGTCCGGTTGATCAGGTGGTCAATCTAGTTTCCTCCTCGATTGAACCACAAACCTGAGTAGCTGATCCAGTTCCATCATCGATCAGCCCCGCTCTTCATCAAAAGAGTGACACCAAAGTGGTCGATCCAGTTTCTCCATCGGTCGATCCCATTCCTCCATTGAGAAATGTCAAAGTGAATAATCCAGTCCCTTCCTTGGTCATCCCCACTCTTCCTCTGAAGAGTGCCAAAGTGGTCTATCCAATTCCACCATTGGTTGATCCGATCCAATCATTGGTCGATCCTACTCCCCTTCTAGAGAGTAAACCAGATACTGCCCATGTTTTTCTCATTAATACAGACTCTACCGTGCCGGGGGGCATTCCTCCTTCTCCTACGAAACCCCCTCCAAGTAATGAGGCCATCCTTTTTTATTGGGGTGCGCTAACTGGAACTCATCTTCCCTCTCACATTCCTTTCTAGATTACAGTACAGGTTCGTGGTCGGGATGTTCCTCAAACGCTGATAGATGAAGGTGTGTATGTTAGTATTATGTCTTCTGTTGCTTGGTATGCTTTGGGTTGTCCGCAGCTTGCACCAGTTACATAGAATTTGTTAGCTTTTAACAGAAGAAATAATCAACCTTTAGGGATCCTTCCTCAGTTTCCTAGAACTTTGGGAGGGAAAACTGTCTTTATCGATGTCATGGTAGTCCGAGACCCCTTGGATTTCTCTTTACTCCTTGGGCGGGATTATGTCTATGCCATGAAATCTATTGTATCGACTCTTTTCCGTGTGATATACTTCCCTCACGATGGAAGAATTGTGATTATTGATCAACTTTCATTCATAGGCCCTGACTGGGTTACCTCCCTAAGTGGTTCCTATATGCAGACAGTATCGCCCCCGCCACATGTTAATTATGTGGTGTTGTCTCCCATGACCTCAACTTCCGATGATTTGGATCCGATAGTGAACATGGTGATTTCTTTGGTAGGATTATTGGAGCTTGATCTCCTTACTCCTATCGCGGCCCTTGACATGTGTCCCTTCTTGAGTGATTATCTTCCATCCAGCAAAGATCTCCTTGAGGCCATGACCATGTTTTATCCATTGACATGGTACCCTTCCAGAGCATTATCCTCTCGGAAGCCATGATCAAGAAGAAACCACGAGCATAGTTTCTCTTCTCTGTGGAAAGCTCGCTAAAAAATGAAATAGAGGCCATGAGCATAGTTCTTTTCCTGTGTCAATCTCATTAAAAAATGAAATAGTCACCTCTCTTGAACCTTCTTTTCATCCATCCTTCTCCTTTTTCTCATTTAATAGAGAAATTGGTGACGACCTTAGAACCGGTGAATGAATCGAAGCTTGGAGGGCATGTCTCCAGCCTTTGATGATCTTTCTGGAGTTCAACCACTAGCTTTCAAGCTGGGGGCATACCGAGCTTAGTCTTTGTTCTTTCTTGTGCTCGTAAATACATGAGAATGCATTCGGGTAGACTTTTATCTCTTTTTTAGACCTGTATGGATATATGAAAAAGGAACCCCCTGGAGTATTCTTTAAGCTCTTTTCAGACTCTCTAAACATGAAAAGATTTCCGAGTGATATTGCTTCCTTTCCCACTCGTTAAACGGTTTGAAAGGGCGTCTTTCGAGTGATAATTTATCTCTTTTTCGGCCTCGTGAGACTAACATTACGAAAAAGGACAACACTGGAGTCATCTTTAAGTTCTTTTCAGACTCTCTAAAGATTAAAAGATTACCGAGAGACCTTGTTCTTTTCACACTCGTTAAAGTATTTGAAGAAAACGTCTGTTGAGCGATAGTTTATCTCTTTTTCAGTCTCATCAGACTACTTTACGAAAAAGGAACTGAGAGAGTTCTCTTTTAAGTGTTTTTCCAGACTCTATAATCATGAAAAACTTTCGAGTTTTCTGTCTTTGGACTCGCTAAACAAAACATCGACAGGCCCATATGGGATTGAACCCTTACTTATGCCAGTTCATTAAACAAAGGAAGAGGAACTTACCGAAGCTGAGTTTTATCAAGCATGTGTTATCCTCCTCGAGCTCATTAAATCAAAAAGAGGTACTCGTCTATCTAGATGGGGGAAAATTTGAAAGAAGCAATCCAAGCAGTCTCTTGAGAACATTACCAAGTAATTCTTAGAGTCTCTCTTGAACACGACACTTTGTCTTTGCGCACATTATAATCCGTTGAACCTCTACACTGAGCCAATCCTTTGAGTTTCTTTCACTCCTTTGGTTCACCTGACGTAAGTCACAACATCCACTGCATCATCAAGTTTTGGTCCATGTCATGTTTCTGTTGTTATGCCTCAGTGTTCAAGGGAAGTATTCGCCTTGAGAGTCATCCATCACAAATATCTTGTCTCAATACCCGTGTCAGTCCATGTTCATTTGATCTACCAATTACATCTCTATGTTCGTTTCATGTCATTGATGGGGGATACATCAAGGCCCTCCTTCGACGAGCCTATTCCTATCGACTTCAACACATTATCCAGGAATTAGACTTAGAAACCAGTTAATACTTTGGGACCTGCATGCCTCAATGGCAGGCCTCCTCATGTCCGACAACAGGTTTACATCATTGACCTCTAATCGGATGATTCCACAGATGTTCGACTCCAGCTCATCCATTCACATTCGTTGGAATGTACTAGGGTACCTCAGGAATCATTGGCATTAATGGCGATCTCCCTCGTGCTTGTTAACAGTTTACATAATTGACCGATAATCAAGTGGCTTCTGCCATGTTCGACATCAGGACACCTATTCACATGGTTAGATTTGTACTACATCGGGATCGGTAAGAAGACCCTGGGTTGAGTGATCACTTTGATATGTGCTTTGCCTAGGCTGCAAAGGAGTTTCTCTTGAACAATGACACATATATATTGTTACATAGATCCACTTTGTATTGGTCGTGGCTATGTCTTGTCATCTAGTATATCCACTGTGTATTTTTCGTGGCTATGATCAGTTCAGGTCATGGGAGTATAGATCCACAATGTATTTTCAGTGGCTATACCTTTTTATCAATACAATTATGGATCCGCAGTGTATTTTATGGCAACCATATCTTGCAAGTCTTGATCACCCAAGCATAGGTATGCCTGACTTGGGTTTGAAACATATCATAATATTTGTTGGATGTTTGTGTGCAACTTCTCTCAGGTTCTCTGCGTCTATACCCTTGCTTGAAAGTCTACAAAGCATTTCAGTTATCAGTTCCTGTCTTCTAACTTCATACTTTGGGGGGCAATCTGTTACACATCGAAATTACTCACTTTGATAGTGTTGCAAGTGTCATCATTACAAAGGTTGCAAGTGTCGCACTTTGCTCACAAGTGTCGCATTGTGCTCACAAGTGTCGCAAGTGTTAAACAAAGCATGATGCCATGATGCCTATGTCGTGCCTATAACGACATGAGAAGGACACTTGAAACACCTCAAACATTTGATTTGGAAGAGGAGAAATTAGTCAACAGGCTTACAAACCTTTTGACATCTGAAAGCACCTCAAAAACTGAATTTTTGGAGGGGAGCGCTCCCCTATACCTCTTCTGGGAGTGCTGGCGCTCCCCCTTACACTGTCTGGGAGCATTATAAATCTCTTTGGCCCTTCTATAGGAGTGCTCCTACCCTCAGGAGTGCTGGCGCTCCCCTAAAGCCTACTAGGGAGCGTTATAGCTCTCTGAGTGCCCTTTTGAGGGAGCGCTACCTATTTTAGGCAACAATTGAGTTGTTGAGATGAATGGGGGAAGGATATTTTCATTCTTAGAAGGTATTTGAGCTCAAATCCCTAGTCCAGCCATCATCTTAGGGCAAATCCTCAACTGAAGGAGGAAAATCCTCACCTTCCCCAAGGATATCTCAAGTTGTTGAGCCTTTCCAAGGATATATAAGCAAGCTTTCTAATGGTGAAAGGGGACTAGAAAGGGAGAATCACACCAAACTTATGATCTTATAAGTGGTGCTAGAACATAGATGTTTTGGAAGCAAGAGACCTATGATCTCATAGGGAGCAATCGGTGAAGCTATCATCATTTAGATCGTGGATCTTTTGAGCAAGGGGTAGACAAGGAGGACTTGACAAAACTGTTGCAATCCATCTACGACTGTAGAAATGTTTTGTCCTCATTAATAGAATTTGCTTGGCTTGTTTCTTTCTAATTCTTGTTCAATCTCACATGAATTTGTCTCTTTAGTAGATAGACCTATTTCAGACTAATCTTGATATAGTAGGAAGTGGTCATACTTTGTTTGTCTATAGGGCTTGTCGAGGAGCGAAAGATTGGAGCTCAACTCGCAGTGTGCAGGGACAAACACTGGTAAAAGGTACTTCTTTTCTCCTTCCTTCTCACACACTAGTCCACCTAGATCTAAAAGGAAGTCAATGACCATGATAATAACTTTCTATCTTAGAGTTAAGAGTCTATCTCTTTGAGGATATCTACCTGTCCGCAGGGAGATTTTCCTTCAACATCAAGGTGTTATTTCACAACTATGCTCACTAGATGTTCAAACATCTAAGCCATCTATTCCTCAAGATCTCCAAGGGATCATTGATAAACATTCCAAAGTATTTGAATATATTCCCAAAGGTCTTCCACCCACTCGAAATCATGATCATGATATTCACCTAATTCCTGGGAGTGTTCCTCCTAACATCGGGCCATATAGATACCCTTATGCCCAGAAGAGTGAAATTGAGCGCATGGTTGAAGAAATGTTATAGTCTGGCATTATTAGACCTAGCCAAATTTCTTACTCTACACCGGTGGTAATGGTATTCAAGAAAGATGGATCATGGCGTATGTGTCTAGATTATAGAGAGCTCAACAAGATCACTATTAAAGATAAGTTTTCCATTCCTATCATTGATGAATTGTTAGATGAAATACATGGAACAATATATTTCACAAAGTTGGATCTCCATTCAGGGTATCATCATATTAGAATGAAGGAAGAAGATATCCCAAAAACAACATTCCGAACTCATGAAGGCCATTATGAATTTTTGGTCATGCCTTTTGGCCTTACAAATGAACCTTCCACATTTCAAGGGTTGATGAATTCCATTTTCAAGCCCTTCCTTCGAAAATTTTTGTTAGTATTTTTTGATGATATGCTAATCTATAACAAGTCTTGGGAGGATCATGTGCAACGTGTTGACAAGGTGCTACAACTACTAAAGGAGAAACAACTATATCCCAAACCATCCAAATGTTTCTTTGGAGTGAAGGAGGTAGAGTATTTGGGTCATATTGTATCTCATGAAGGTGTCAAGGTAGACCCAAAAAATATTAAGGCCATGATGGACTGGCCAATTCCCAAAACATTGAAGAATCTTAGAGGATTTTTGGGTTTGATAGGTTACTACCGCAAGTTTCTTCAAAACTATGGAAGAATAGCAGCACCTTTAATGACACTAATTAAGAAGGATGCATTTTCATGGAATCCAGAGGCAACTAAAGATTTTGAGCAACTTAAAGAGGTGATGTGCAAAGATCCTGTCTTGACCACTCCAGACTTCACAAAAACCTTTATTGTAGAATGTGATGCCTCAGGAAATGGAATTGGTGTTGTCCTAATGCAAGAAGGAAGGCCCCTGGATTTTAAAAGTCGACCACTCAAGGGAAATGACTTACACAAACCCATTTATGAGAAGGAAATGATGGAAATACTACATGCATTGAAGAAATGGTGTCCTTACCTAATAGGTAGGCACCTCAAGGTCAAAAGAGATCATGATAGTCTTAAATACTTCTTAGAACAAAGACTATCTTTAGAAGAACAAAAAAAATGGGTAACCAAGATATTGGGTTATGATTTTGAGATCGTCTATAAAAAAGGGAAGCCAAATGTTGTGGCAAATGCACTCTCAAGAGAGGATGAAGATGTTGAGGCCTTTCTTTGTGCTATCTCGATCATCCAACCCGATTGGATAATAGAAGGAAGGGATGAATGGAAGAATGACAAAAAAGTGTGGACTCTCATTCAAAGGTTGCATCAGGTACATTTACATGGAAAAATGATTCACTATGGTACAAAGATCGCTTATATTTATGTAAGAACTCCCAACTCAAACAAAATGTATTATTGGAATTGCACACCTCTCTAGTAGGAGGGCACTCAGGATTTTTGAAGACCTACCATAGGGTCAAGAAGGAATTTTTTTGGGATGGCCTTAAAATTGATGTTCAAAGGTTTGCGGCAGAATGTTTGGTTCACCAACAAAATAAGATGGAAACAATTAAGAACCCAGGTCTTTTACAACCATTATCCATCCCAAGTCAGCGTTGGGAGGAGGTTTCCATCGATTTCATCACAGGGTTACCGAAGTCTGAAGGAAAGAGTGTCATCATGGTGATTGTTGATAGACTGACCAAGTACACACACTTTTTTGCACTCTCTCATACCTTCAAATCCAGTACAATTTCCACCACATTCATGGAGATAGTTCAAAAGCTACATGGCATCCCAAAGATTATTGTAAGTGACAGAGATCCCATCTTCACTGGACATTTTTGGACCTAATTATTTTCTTGTTTGGGTATTCAATTGGCTCATAGCTCATCCTATCATCCTCAATTTGATGGACAAACCGAGATAGTGAACAAATGTCTAGAAGGATACCTTGATTTCTTTGTCTCTGATAAACAAACACAATGGTTCAAATGGTTACCCTTGGCAGAATGGTGGTATAACACTTCCTTTCATACTGCAACAAAAATGACACCATTTATGGAACTCTATGGATACCACCATCCTTCCATCACTTCTTCTCTAAAATAAAAATCTAAGGTTCAAGCAGTGGAAGATCACATCGAGCATCAACAACAAGTTCTCCAAATATTAAACAATAAGCAGATCAACATCGTAGTGAAAGAAGTTTTGAAGTAGGGGTTGGGTGTTTTTAAGACTACAACCATACAAATAGATGTACCTCAAGAAAGACAAGAAGGATAATAAATTATCACCAAATTACTATGGCCCTTATAAGGTGTTGCAAAAGATTGGTACTATGTTATACAAATTGGAGTTGCCTGCATCTTCACGAGTACACCCAGTTTTCCATGTTTCATTCTTAAATAAGGTTATAGGTGACAAGATCCCAGTTCAAACTATATTTCCGGAACTTGAAGAGGAAGTAAAAATCATAATGGATCATGAAGCCATCACTGACACAAGAATTCACCAGCTAAGGAATATATCCATTTCATAGTATCTCATTAAATGGAGGTAACTATTGGCTGAAGATTCCATTTGAGAAGATGAGTCTTTTATACAGAAGCATCCAGAGTTACTCAAGCATTGTGGACAACACTTGTTTCAAGGGGAGGGGCATGTTAAGCCCTAAATAGTGGCTCATTACCCCTTAATTGGGGCATATTAAATTAGTAATGTTATTTTATTTATGTCGGGTTTAGTCCATTAGTTGTAATTATACCTCCTAGTCTCCTGTATATACCAAGGAGACATTTTCATTTGGAATTATCTGGTATTTAGACATTTATGTGGGAATAAGGAGGTTGCCTCCTCGAAGAGGCTTATTATCTGAATTTATCTCTTTTTAAAGGCATTGAGTACTTATTCTAAGGTTTTTCTATGCTATATTGATATTTGGTTCCTAACATTGAAGAAGAAGAAGTTTCATAGGAGGATGTCGTAGATGCAATTTTATATGAAGAAGAGAAATAAGTTCAGCCATATGTAGATGAAAATTATGTTCTCAATGATGATATTGGCGATGATATTATGATAAAAAATGACATTGATGATGATGTTGATCTAGCCAATCCTTTCAACATCGATTCTGAATATGATGACACAGATGTAGAGTTGGATGAAGAATAATATCAATGATATCATCATCATCATCTTCACCATAATCATTGTCTTTGTTTTCATTATCACCATAAACATTTGTCGCCATTGTCATCGTCATCATCATCATTGTGGTCATCAAAATCATTATCATCGTCATCATTGTTGTGGTTTTCATCATCATCATCTTCGTCATTTGTCATCGTCATCATAGTCATTTCCATCAGCATCATCATTGACATCATAATTGTCTTCCATTGTCATAATATTTGTCATCCTCATTGTTAGTGTCATCGCATCATTATCATTCTCATCATCATCATCATTTCCATCATCATCGTCTTCTATTGTCATAATCATCATCATTTTCATGATGGTTATTGTAACGACCCTGCTTTATTAAGGCATAAATATAAGTGGGTAATTTTTTTTTTTTGGAATCATCAATTAGGACATGTGTTATGAGAGAATGACATACATCAATATTAAAATTATCTAAAATCATATTTTTCACTACTTAGCAAGAAATCAGATATAACATCACCTGTTATTCATAAATCGATCATATAACATAAGATAACAGAGAAGACAACCACCCAACCTACCCTGCAAGGTCAGGACCTCCAAGACACATAATCAATGCTCAAGTCCAGGATTCATCCAATTGATTTTGACCATTTAAGGTCTTAGGACTGGCGACTGTTATGAGGAACAAGGAGATATATGTTTCCCACAACTTTAATCATATATCGAAATCCAAGACTTGATCAACAACAAAACTTAACCATAAATTTTCAAGGCACAAAAGAATAATCTACTACACTACACAATCAATTAGAAATACTCCAATTAATTGAGAAAGTACATAATATAACATTTATTATGAAGAATAACAAGAATATCCACTTAACAAGAAATTAGAGAATCCATACAATCAGTCCTCTAGCCAAATAATACATAATGATCTACACTATTCAATTAATTCTTAATTATGAAATAGATAAATAATTAATTTAAAACTCATTAATATAGAAGGATTGTTACAAACATGATTTAAATTAATGAATCAACCTCCTTAAAATAATGGCATACTAACATCATTGATTAATTCAAAATTCTAACTTGATGTCTAATTGTGATAACTAGAGAAATGGTAATTACTCCCTCATCTAAATATTTATACTTATAATCTCTTATGGACTTCTATAATATATACATAGTAATCTTATTAATAGTTATTGTAACCCTATAAATATTTTTTTAATTACTTATAAGAAAAACCACATATAATAAGCACTCTTATTATTAACTCTATTTATCTCCCTTAGGTACAAATTCTTGATATAAGTTTCCTCATATAATAAGACATAATCCGTTGTTGTAATGAAATTAACTACTAGAATCTTATTAAATTATTTGATGTCAATTCTTAACTAAAAACAATTTTATACATAAGTTTCTTGGTAGAATTCAATGGTATTAATTTAGTAGAATTTTACATCGATGAAAGAATTTTAAAAGTTGATTATTACTATCCTAAGGAATGTAATGCCAGAATGATAATCCTCTCAAAGATAACGGATTGATCAACTCCTCCTTCAATAAATTGTAACTTAGGATATTCATAGACACCCAATCAATCATTACCATATTTATTACCCATGTAATACACTATATATAATTTTCGGATTATATACTTGATGGTAAGATTGAATTGGTTTACAACGAGATCCAAGCAAACCAGAAGTCATTAGAATTCCAAGTTAGAGGGACGAATGGATATAATAAAATCAAGTTCATCGGCGTCAAGAATTTAATTGGGCGTAATGATTCCTCAACGACACTACAATTGTTATCATTATTAGATGACTTGTATATTTACAAGTTGGATATGTTAAATTTGGCAGCATCGACAACCATTCGCCAATGAGAGGCTATATGGTCCACCCTGAGGCTATCTAGGGAGATTTGGAGAATCAACCGGTCTTGTGAGGTATTAACAAAATCCAGGGGGAATGTACAACCTCTGTGATTCAAACCAAAAGTCAGGACGAACGAGATGCTATGTAAGTCTAATGAAAAAGTCAAGGGGAATGTACAACCTCTGTGATCATAGATAGTCTAGTGAAAAAGTCAGGGGGAACGTACAACCTCTATGAACATAGACAGACTAGTGAAAAATTTAGGGGGAACGTACAACCTCTGTGAACCTAGTCAAACCTTGTGAACCATGAGAAAAATTCAAGGCATCTAGCAAAATTTAGGTTGAATATAAAATTCCTATGAGCTAGAAATAAACAATATTCCTAATATTACAAATGATATAAATGTATTGATCTAGTGCGTTGGCACATGTAACATTATCCACCATGAAGATAATTTTGAATTGCCTTGTAATGTTGAGTTGTAACTGAATTCTTAAGTCTATTTCTATTTTATAACTAAAGTGTAATGTTGAGTTGTAACTAAAGTCTTAAGTCTAGTTCTATTTTAGAACTAAAGTGTAATGTTGAGTTGTAATTGAAGTCTTAAGTCTAGTTCTATTTTAGAACTAAAGTGTAATGTTGATTTGTAACTAAAGTATTAAGTCTAGTTCTATTTTAGAACTAAAGTGTAATGTTGAGTTGTAACTGAAGTCTCAAGTCTAGTTCTATTTTTAAACTAGAGTATACCAGTCTCAAGTCTAGTTTGAACTAAAGTATGAAAATGAGTTATGATTAAATCATGCAAATAAGTTACTATTTCGAGCCTCTCCTCTTCTCCTCTTCATCCTATATAAGCAGAGGTCGACCCCTCTCTTCAACAAAATTTTTGATATGCAGGTTAAGGGAGAAGCAATAGAGGAGAATATGAATGATAAATAGGCAACATACCAAAGCAACATATCAATGTTGTATATCAGCAATAGAGGCTGCATATCATAGGCATATATCAACAACATATCAATGTTGTATATCAACAATAGAGGCAGCATATCATAGGTGTATTTCAACAAGGTCTCTTAGTTCTTTGTTAGGTCAGAGTCATCTTGGAAAGCTCTTTAAGAGAAGAACATTCATGGTGTATTTTTGTAAGTGATCATACATTATTGATGTAATAAAGGAATATCGTTTGCTATGGTTTTTCTCCCTATACAGGGTTTCCCCAAGGTATATCTGTTGTTGATGTGCATGCTTACTTATCTACATAGTTATTGATATTTGGTTATGATTTGGTATTGTTGAAGTGTATTAAGCTGGAATCAAAGTGTTGAAGAAAATAAAAGAATTAATCCACATAAGAAATCAAGCTCATAATTTAACATGGTATCAGAGCTTAGGGTGTGTTAAACATGTTGAAGAGAAACAACAGGTGCACACAGATCCAAGATATATTGATTAAGTTTCAAGTGTGAGGTCCATGCCATCCTTCATTTCAGTTAGGGCCAAGGATAGGCTTGAAGGAGATACCAACTTCAATGTGCGAAAGCTCCAGATATCAAATATCTTGCAGGAGCATGATCTTGACGAGTATGTGACCACAATGGTGGAGGAACCCATGAATAATGTAGGAAGAGAGACCTTCAGGAAGAGTCAAGCAAAGGCCAATCGAATCATCTTTGACTCAGTCAAAGACAATATAATTCCTGCAATGACATTGTTAATGACTGCCAAGGAACGTATGCCTACCTTGGTGAATTTATATGAGAAACAGGCTCCAAGTCAGAAGAGGACACTTAAGAACAAGATTAATTATTTGAAGATTTAGAAAGGTGAATCAGTGGCATATTTCTATTCTAGGATAGCCTAGATCAGAGATCATATTTTGGTCACAGGGGTGACACTGGATGTTGATGATTTAGTGCAAGCCATTTTTTACGGTCTTCCTTCTTCATGGGAGACCTTCCTATTTAGTGTAAGTGGGAGAGAGATTCAACCCATGTTTGAGAGGTTATGTCATGATTTCCTCCAAGAGGAGAGTCACACAACTACCAGGAGCGAGCCAACGAAAGAAGAGCACTCGGTGTTAGCATCAAGACACAAGATTCAAGGGAAAGAAGAAAGGAACTTTCCATAAAGTCTCTCAGAGGAATCCAAACACCAAAGGTACATTCAAAGGAAATAATATTGATACATCTAAGATTAAATGCTTTAGTTGTAATAAGTTGGGTCATTTTGCTAAATATTGTTGGTCTAGAAAGAAATATCCAAGGAAAGGGAAACATCATGCCTCAACTGCTGAGGATGATGAATCCAAAAGAAATAAGAAAAGTCCTCTAATGAGAAAGAAAATAGACAATAATATTACTTGGTTTATGCTTTATCTAGTTTCATTTTCATGTGGTCAAAAATTTGGTTAGTAGACAGTGGTGCATCAAAGCACATGACAAGGTACAAGGAGATCCTCTCACATTTCGAGTCAAAATATTTTGCAGAGCAGGTTGAGCTTGGGAATGACAAATGTTACAAGATAGAGGGAGTAGGATTTATTTCCTTCAGATTGGAATATGGGGCTAGACTTCATATTGATGAAGTATTATATTTTTCAGGGCTCAAAAAGAATCTACTATCAGTTGCAACCCTTGAGGAAAAGGGATATTGGGTGATCTTCAAGGATAGGAAGGAACTACTATGGGATAAATGTAGCCACTTAAGTACATTAGAACCCATTGGAACTCGTAGTGGAGGATTGTACGTCATGTCAGGACAATCAGTTCAGGCATTGGCTCATGATGCGACTAGCACCAACAAGTTGTGGCACAAAAGACTTGGAAATATTCATTAAAAATATCTTCCAGATCTATAAAACATCGTATGTGGCATGCTCTCTATTTCTCTTAGTAAAAATGAAATTTGTAAGGGATGCATGCTAGGTAAAAATAAAACATTTCCTAGCAGTGACAACAGAGCTCAGGGCATCTTAGATCTGATTCATTCCGATGTATGTGGTCCTATGTCATCTCCCTCACTCAGTGGTTGTTTGTATTATGTCATTTTTATTGATGATTACTCAAGAAAATGTTGGATATATTTCCTTAAATATTAAAGTGACACATTTGATAAATTCAAAGAGTATAAAGCATTTATTGAAAAGAAGACAAGGAAACACATCAGAATCCTTAGAACAGACAATGGAGAAGAGTTTGAATCTCTCCATTTTGAGGATTTCTGCAAGTCAGTAGGAATCAAGAGACAATTGACAGTGCCATATAACTCTCAACAAAATGGAGTTGTTGAGAGGAAAAAAAAGACAATTTGTGAGGTAGCGAAAGCAATGATGTTTGACCAGGATCTACCAAATTCTTTATGGAAAGAAGATACCTCCAGTGCCATGTATATTAAGAACATGTGTCCACATGCTATCTTGAAGGACAAGACTCATGAAGAGGTATTCTCAGGGATCAAACCTGAAGTAGGGAATCTAAGGATATTTGGGTGTTGTGTGTATATTCATGTCCCTAAGGAAAAGAGGACAAAGATGGAACCCATAGGAAAGAAAGGGGATTTCATGGGGTACAATGAGATCTCCAAGCCTTACAAGATTTATGTACTAGGTCAGAGGAAAATAGAGGTAAGAAGATATGTGACTTTCCATGAGGAAGACGCATTTAATAAATCCAAAGAGCTTTAGCAAGAAACAAAAGTAGTTTAGCCAACTTTACCCTCTTCTAAAAATAAAGAGTCATATGATCAGAGGGAGGAACCTCATGAAGGGAAAAGTAACAAGCCCCTAGAACTTGCTGAAGTGTTAGAAAGAACTCTTGGAGAACCTCCATCAAAAAGGAATCTAGGGTGGCTTAAAGAAATAGTGCAGGAAACAAAAAGGATAATTGCTCCCAAAGGAACTTTCAGGGAAAGGAAGAGGCCTCATAGGTTTGGAGGCTATGTTGCACTGATGAGTAGCATTAGTGATTCCGAAGCTTCTTTATTTGAAGAAAAATATAAATTACAAGTATGGAAGGATGCCATGTTTGAGGAATACAGGCTATTATGAAGAACAATGTTTAGGACATTGTGTCTTGAGGCCAAAAGACAAATCAATGGTTTCTTCCAAATGGATATATAATATCAAACATGCAGTTGATGGAAGTGTGGAAAAGTTAAAAGAAATATTTGTAGCTAGAGGCTTCACTCAGAAAGAAGGAATTGACTATGAAGAGACTTTTTCCCCTGTATCCAGGTATACCTCCGTTCGAACTATTATTGCTTTAGCTTCCATTCTTGGTTGGAAGCTACATCAGATGGATGTAAAAACAACATTCTTGAATGGAAAGATTGAACATGAGGTCTTTGTGGAACAACGAGATGGTTTTGTACTGCATAACAAAGGCACTCATCTATGAAAGCTAAGGAAGGCCTTGTATGGTCTTAAGAAGGATATTAGAGTTTGGTATGACATGATTTATGGATTTCTTAAAAGCCTAGGATTTCAGAAAAGTGATGTTGATGAAAATATGCACTTCAAGGTAAGAGGTAACCAACCTATTATACTAATCTTATATGTTGATGATATCTTTCTAATAGGAGATGAAGGGATAATAGCCTGGTATAAGAGGGAGCTAACCTCAAAATTCAAGATGAAAGACTTAGGATTGATACGTTACTTCCTAGGATTAGAAGTATGGCAAAGACAGGGCAAGATATTTATGGCACAAGGAAAATACACAGTGGATGTACTAAAGAGGTTTGGTATGATGGATTGCAAATCTATGTCTACTCTGATGATTACCAACCTGAGGAAGCTACATGATTCTGATACAGGTTCATATTTGGTGGATCCCACCATGTATAGGAAGCTAATTGGATCATTGATGTACATGATCCACACTAGGCCAGATATATGCTATGCAATGATTGCAATGAGTCAGTTCATGACTGAACCGAGACAGAGACACTAGGTGGAAGCAAAGCACATCTTGAGATATCTCAGAGGGAGCATTACTTATGGTATGAGATATACATCCAGTGGTGGTTTATTTCTGCATGGGTATGAAGATGATAACTAGGCAGGAAACACAGTGGATCGAAAGAGTACTTCTGAATACTACTTCAATTTAGGATCCGCTATGATCTCTTGGTCAAGACGGAAGCAGGGATACATTGGATAGAGTACAACAGAGGCTGAGTACATTGGAACAAGTGATGCTAGCAAGGAAGCAGTATGGCTGAGAAAACTAGTTTTGGGGTTGTTTGGTGACAAGCTCAAGACAACGATGGTTCACTGTGATAATAAAACTTGCATAAAATTGATAGATAACCCAGTATTTCATGACATGTCAAAACATATTGACATGAGGTACCACTACATCCGAGACTTGGTCTAGAGAAAAGCTGTAAAGTTACAGTACATAGCCATGAGTGAGAAGGTAGTTGATATCCTGACCAAGCCTTTGACCTTGAGACAGTTTGTGTAGCTAAGAGGCAAGCTTGGTGTGGTTGAGAATGTTCCCTCGCTGAGAGGGAGTGTTAAATTTGGTAGCATCGAAAGTCATTCTCTAATGAGAGGCCATATGGGCCACCTTGAGGCTAGCCAAGGATATTTGGAGAATAAACCAGTCTTGTAAGGTATTGACAAAAGCTATGGGGAACGTACAACCTCTGTGAGTCAAACCAAAATTCAGGATGAACGGGATGCTATGTAAGTGTAATGAAAAAGTCATGGAGAACGCACAACCTCTATGAGCATAGACAGTCTATTGAAAAAGTCAGGGGGAATGTACAACCTCTGTGAGCATAGACAGACTAGTGCAAACATCAAGGGGAACGCACAACCTCTATGAGCCTAGTCAATCCTTGTGAGCCATGAGAAAAAGTCAAGGCATCTAGCAAAAGTTAGGTTGAATATAAAATTCCTATGAGCTAGAAACAAACGATATTCCTAATATTGCAAATGATATAAATGTATTTATCTAGTGCGTTGGCACGTGTAACATTATCCACCATGAAGAGAATTTCAAATTTCCTTGTAATGTTGAGTTGTAACTAAAGTCTTAAGTCTATTTCTATTTTAGAACTAAAGTGTAATGCTGAGTTGTAACTGAAGTATTAAGTGTAGTTCTATTTTAGAACTAAAGTGTAATGTTGAGTTGCAACTAGAGTCTTAAGTCTAGTTCTATTTTAGAACTAAAGTGTAATGTTGAGTTGTAACTAAATTCTTAAGTCTAGTTCTATTTTAGAAGTAAAGTGTAATGTTGAGTTGTAACTGAAGTCTCAAGTCTAGTTCTATTTTCGAACTAGAGTATACTAGTCTCAAGTCTAGTTAGAACTAAGGAAGTCTAGTTAGAACTAAGGTATGGAGCTGAGTTATGATTAAAGCATGCAAACACGTTACTATTTCGAGCCTCTCCTCTTCAGCCTATATAAGCAAAGGTCGACCCCTCTCTTCAACACATTTTTTGGTATGGAGGTTAAAGGAGAAGCAATAGAGGAGCATATCAGTGATAAAGAGGCAGCATACCAAAGCAACATATCAATTTTGTATATCAGTGATAGAGGCTATATATCATAGGCATATAGCAACAACATATCAATGTTGTATATCAACAATAGAGGCAACATATCAGAGGTATATTTCAGCAAGGTCTCTTAGGTCTTTTTCAGGTCAAAGTCATCTTGGCAAGCTCTTTAAGAGACGAACATTCATGGTGGATATTTGTAAGTGATCATACATTATTAATGCAATAAAGGAATATCATTTGTTGGGGTTTTTCTCCCTGTACAAGGTTTTGCAGGGTATATGTGTTGTTGATGTGCATGCTTACTTATCTACATAGTTATTTCTATTCAATTATGATTTGGTATTGTTGAAGTGTATTAAGATGGAATCAAAGTGTTGAAGAAAAAAAAAGAATTAATCTGCATAAGAAATCAAACTCATAATTTAAAAGATATTGTACAAATCTCAATTAACATAATAGTTAGAGTGTTGGTAAGGAGAGCGAAGGTTTAAGTGCGTTGACACAATATTGGTATAAAAATTTTCATCATAAGAAAAATAAAAGTCGAGGAATAATATTATCAGTCGTGCCATGATTATCAAGCAATATACAGAGAACTATCCAAGTTGGTAATGCGCCTACCCGGTGGATTCAATAAGATTAAAGAAGTCTCGAAATATAGAGATTGAGTAATCGATTCCCTTTTTCTCAGCTCGGGTGCTGAAGGGATTGAGTAATCATCACCATAGACCAATCAATTAATTACAAAAAATATGTTGAGTGAGAAAATATGTTGAGTGAGTAATAAACCGTCAAGAAGAGTTAAGGGTGGTGGAACAATAAGTTACAGAAAATCAATGGATGTTGGAAAAAAATTCTCCACTCCAAAGATCATGATACACGAATGATTGAAAAAGATACAAGTTAAGTATCATTTCATATTAAGAAACGATTCTGTAGTGATACAAAAGATCTCTTAGAGACCTGTAGGAGACAATTAAACAATAAAAAATCTTTCCATGATCAAGTACAATCCCCACAGTAGTTGGGGAGATTCACCGTTGCAAAGACTTACTTTCACAACCATAACCGATGTCAACATGTAACCATCTATTAAGATTGTTACCTTCAAGAGAAAATGACTTTAATAAATTGAAAGATAAGAGATTGGTTGTATATTCACTCACGGTTCAAACATACACTGGAGTAAACTAACACCATAGGAGTTATGATTATTAATCTCCTTAATAGATAGGAAAAACGATCATTTATCAACAGACTCATAATTTATCTTTCCGTCAGCAATTCACAGAAGTTACTGAGGGCATGAGATCCGTAGAAATTTATGTGAAATAAAATGATGTTATTATTAAAATTACAATTCTTGGATGGAAAATGTTTTACTGAACTCTTTTTAAAAATAATGCCACGATTAACATCGTGCCCGAACCAAGATCGTGAAGACAATATGTGGATTATTCTCAGTACTCTTACAGAGATTCATTTTCTAATAGGCATAGAGACCTTGTAATGATCTGATTCAAAAATGCACCATGCAATTAACTAATATATCAACTATAATCCACAGGGGGAGAGTGGAAAAAATACTAACAAATTCGCTGTCTAAATGTCCATAAAATCAGAGTACAAGAAGGAACGATTCCACTTCTAATCAACCACAATTTTAATCTAATAGTTACACAGTATATATATATATATATATGCGTTTAAATTTAGCATAATAATCAAGTTATGGCATCATATAGATAATCGATTCTTATTACAATCTAAAAAGGAACTCTTCATACATTAATAAAATCCAACAACAAATTCCACATACAAATTCAATACAGAAATATAAATTGGTCCTCCTTCCAAAATTAATAATCTTACAATGATTCTATCGATTAAATAAACAACTAATTTCAAATAGCGGAACCCAAATATTTTAGATATTCGATATTGAATTTTCAATTTGAATACTTTCTCAAGTACTCCCTACTTCCACCTACTAATACAAGGGCTTCATCATTTCCTCCAAACCAGCACTAAGGGTACTCTTCTTCCCCCTTAGCCCCTCGAGCTGGAAAGAGGTCAAGCACAAAACTAGAACACAATAGCTTCCAAGATTTCCTCGCAAGGAAGATCTTCCACTCTTTCCTAAAGATGGATTCCCAACTCTCACAAGTAAAACAAAGTCTAACCAAATTTTGGCAACATAACAATACTAAGTAAAGTGAGATCCTTTCTCCTTCTTCTCCATTTATTTTATAGGTAAATTCCCATTGACACTTTTCCACGTGCACAAGTAATTCAACTTTTAAATTATTTTATTAGTGATTATTCACCCACACACTATTTGTAGATTTTAACCTTGTACAATATTTACTGCAAACAAAATTTCAGTAAAAGAACAAAAAAGATACAATGGAAAATAAAAACATTACACAGAGATTTTTCCCCTGGAAACCCAAATCGGGAAAACCAACATATTCTATATTCAGTCATTGTGATACATTGTTTACAATACAATAAACATATAGGAGCGAGTCACATCCAAAACCCTAACCAAATGACCTGGATTAGTCAACAACCCTAATTCCTTAACTAGAAATAGAAAACCATCGGCAAAAAAACCATGTGCCAAAAAACCAACTAAATATGTGACACGGTTTCCGACGTAGAAAACATTTCCTTGGGGGAACTTCCCCCAAACCCCCACGTGGGGGAATTCGCCCCCCTCAAACCCCCCTGTGCTCCTGACAAAGAATATAACACATACCCAACATTCTCCCACTTGTTGTTTTCTTTGCATACAGGGGGTTACAGGGTTACATAGTCAACAATCCAGGGCAACAATGCCCATGGATCCTCTACACCAAGAGAACTTCTCAATTCTCACAGATTTTGTTAATGAATCTACAACATTTTTCAAAGTGTCCACCTTCATCAACAATACTTTATTTTCTTCAATCATTTCTCTCACAAAGTGATATTGAATATCAATATTCTTTGTCTTTGAATGATAATCCGGGTTCTTCGCCACAAAAATTTCACTCTGACTGTCACACTCTATCCCTACAACTCAATGTACCAACCCAATACATGAACACAGTTTTTGTAACCATACTGCTTCCTTACTTGCATGAGTGGCTACCATGTATTCAACTTTTGTAGTTGAAACTTTTGTAGTTGAAAGTGCCACTACAACCTTTCTTTTGCTCATCAAACTTATTAATCCTCCAAACAGGTTAAACACATACCCACTTGTAGATATCCTACCATCCAGATATCCAACCCTATCTGCATCCACAAATCCATGTATATCCACCTCTCTGTCTAATATTGGTCTTCATTCGTAGCACAATCCATAGCTAGCAGTGCCATGCAAATACCTGAAAACCATTTTTATTGTTGTTCAATGCTCATTCCCTGGTTTTGACATATACCTGCTCAAACCTACCACTGCATGTGCAATGTCCAATCTAGTACAGACAATTGCATACATCAAACTGGCAACTGCGCTCGCATATGGAACATGAGACATGTCCTCCTCCTCTTCATGTGTCTTGGGACACTGATCCACAGATAAATTTACACCAACAGGAATAGGAACCTTTATCGGTTTACATTCCTACATATTAAACCTTTGCAATATTGTCTCGATATATTTTCTCTGTTTTAACTAGAGTTTCCTCCTTTTCCGATCTCTTTTAATTTCCATTCCCAAAATGAAATTTGAAGCATCGATATCGTTCACGTCAAATTTATAGGACAACTGAGTTTTCACATCCTGGATAATCTCCTTGTTGTTTCCTATCAACATGTCATCCACATACAAGACCAAATAAATCAAATGATCACCAATTAATTTAAAATACACACAGTGGTCCTCTTTGCTTCTTGTGAATCCAATTCTCATCATATAAGTAACAAATTTTTGATACCACATCCTTGGTGATTGTTTTAAACCATACAGGGACTTTTTCAGCTTGCATGCCATCTCATTTTTCCCCTTCACACCATAACCTTCTGGTTTCTTCATATAGATTTCTTCTTCCACATCCCCATGTAGGAATTCTATCTTCACATCCATCTATTCTACTTCAAAATCAAATGTAACAACAACATATAACATAAATATTATAGAGGTTAACTTGGAAACATGAGAAAAAATATCACCAAAATCAATTCTCTCAACCTTAGAATAACCCTTTTCTACTAACCGAGCTTTGTATTTCTCCACTTTTCCTTCTGCATTCAACTTATTTTTAAATACCCATTTGTTGCCAATGAGATTTCTTCTAGTCAACAACTCCACTAGATCCCAAGCCTCATTCTTATCCAAAGATGCCATTTCTTTGTCCATGGGCCTTTTCCAGAGATTTCCATCCTCTGAATCCATTGCCTCCCTGATAGTTATAGAATCATCATCAGTAATAGACAAAGAAAAATTTGAATGGAAATCAGATGGAGTATACCTTTCTGGTAGCCTTCTTTCTTGAATCGATCTCCTCAATACTGAAGTATGAGGATCTTCTTCTTTTGATTCTTGTTCTTCTGTAGAGTCTGATTCATCATCCTTTAAATCAAAGTCTATCTTCTTTGGTTCTTCCTTACTTGGTAGGACTTCATGTTTAACAACATCCTTCATTTCTCTATATACCACATCTCAGATATACACTACCTTAATAGTTTATCGATTCCAATGATTATAACCTTTGATACCATCTTTATAACCAATAAAGATACACTTTTTAGCCTTCTTATCTAGCTTACTCCTGTTTTCCTTTGGAACATGAACATATGCATCACAACCAAATACCTTGAGATGTGTGAGAGAAGGTTCCTTACCAGTCTATACCTCTTGTGGAGTCTTGTCATCCAAAACTAATGAGGGTGATATTTTGACAAGGTAACATGCAATACCCACTTCCTATGCCCAGAAATTTTTCCCTAACCCGACACCATTGAGCATGCACCTTGATTTTTCCATCAGTGTCTTGTTCACCCTTTATGTAAATCCATTCTACTGAGGTGTATATGGAGTATTAGGTGTATATGGAGTATTATTCTACCTTTTTGTACCGCACTTATTACATAATTCTTCAAATTCATTCTTGCCAAACTCTCTACCATTATCTGTCTTCAACACCTTAATTCTTTTCTCCGTTTGATTCTCAACAAGAGCCTTAAACTCTTTAAACCTATCAAAGACTTCATATGTATTCATGAGGAAATATATCCAAGTATTCCTAGAGAAATCATCTATAAATGAGAAATAGTACACAAATTTTCCCAATGATGGGATCGACACAGGTCCAAAAACATCATTCTGAACTAGCTGTAAAATTCATTCTGTCCTCGTTGCACTAGAGGGGAATCTTATCCGATTTTTCTTCCCATATAGACAATTTTCATAGAAATCAAAATCCAGAGAGAATTTAGACATACCTTAAACCATACCTTTATCATGTAGTAGTTGAAGACCCTTCTCTCCGATATGCCCCAATCTTTGATGCCACATCATAACCTTTTCTACAGAGACTGTAGGAGTTCTTTCTTCTTCAACTCCAATATTAGTAACAATGGAACTATTACACCCATCACTAATAGTGCTTCCTTGCATCTTATATAGAGTTCCAAACCGAACTCCTTTCAACAACACCATTGATCCTCGAACCATCCTACATGTTTCCTTTTCAAATATTGTTTTTACCCCTGCATCGTCCATTTTTCTTACATAAATCAAATTTCTGGCCAAACCTGGGATGTGTAGAACACCAGGCAGTGTTCTAATCCTTCCATCTATGAGCCTCAACTTGACTTTTCCTCATCCTATGATTCTGGTTGTCAAATCATCACCTAAGAAAACATTACCTCCACCATACCTTTCATATTCGCAGAACCACTCCCTCTGGGGAGTCATATGAAAGGATGCACCAGAGTCAACCAACCATGCCTCATGATCTGCATGTGTTCTTGAAGAAGCCAAGTACACATCCCCTCCTTCTTCCTTGGATGTATTTTCTTCTGTAGAATGAGATTCTTCAGATCCCTTCTTTTTCTCAACTTTGGATATACATTGCTTCTTGTAGTGCCCTTGTTTTCCACATCTCCAACATACCCTTACAAAATTTCTGAGAGATTTATATCTACCCTTAGACTTAGATCTCCCACTTCAGAACTTAGATCTATTTCTTTCCTGGGATCGTCCTCTTGCAAATAATGTGTCTATGCTCTGTCCTTCCATATTCTTTTGTCTCATCTCCTCCGACAACAAAGATGAGACCACTTCATCAAACTTCAAGGAAGTTATATTACTACCTATGGACATAACTAGAATATCCCATGAGTCTGGTAAAGAACACAGTAAATTGATACATTTATCGTCATCTGAAATTTTAATCTCAATAGATAATAACTAACTTACCACGGTATTGAAGACATTCAAATTCTCTGCCATTGAGTCTCCATCTCTCATCCTTAGGTTATATAGCTTCTTTCTCAGGAATATTTTATTCACTAGGGACTTAGAAGACCGATACAACTTCCCCAAATTATTCTATAAATCCTTGGTTGTAGCTTCCTCTAACACATTCAGTAATACTAAACTTGGGAGACACAGTCGGATTGTGCTCTTTGCCTTCCAATCCAAATTTTTTCAGTCATATGCTGAAGTTCGTGTAGGTGCAGTACCTGGATCTACCGCGATCCACTGATCTCTGTCCACCAATAGATCTTCCATATTGATCTTCCACAACTAGAAATTTTTTCCATTAAACTTCTTGATCTCCATCTTCTAATTGCTTTCCATTTCTTTTCACCTGAAAAATCAATACCACAGATATCCCACTGTAACAAGGCTTATCACAGTCCTAAGCCAAACCCTTGACCACAAAGGCATCCCCTTGAAGCTAACAAAGCTCTGATACCAAATGTAGATTTTAACCTTGTACAATATTTATTGCAAACATATTTGCAGTAAAAGAACAGAAAAGACATAATGGAAGATACAAACATTACACAAAGATTTTTTCCCTGGAAACCCAAACCGAGAAAACCAGCATATTATATATTCATTCATTGTGATACATTTTTTACAATACAATATACATATAGGAGCCATTGGCATTCAAAACCCTAACCCAGTGACCTAGATTAGTCAACAACCCTAATTCATTAACCGGAAATAGAAAACCACCGCTAAAGAAACCATGTGCCGAAAAACCACCTAAATATGTGACATGTTTTCCGAGGCAGAAAACAATTTCTCGGGGGCATTGCCCATGAACCCCCATAGGGAGGGGCATTCGCCCCCCTGCACCCCCTCAAACCCCCATGTGTGCCTGAAAAAGAATATAACACATACCCAACACTTCTCACTCTCCCCAAGTTGCATAAGTAATTACCCTTTTTATTTTAATTAAAAATTCATTTTCCCTCACATTCCCCAATGTGTTCCTATGTTTTCTCTTAGTTGTCCCTTTGCTCCCCAAGTTCTTTTTTAATTAGTCTCCCATAACTATATCTTAGTTAGAGTTGGATTAGGAGTCTTATTTTAGTTAGAATTGGTTGTAATTTGAATCAAGATGTTATTCTATGTGTACACCGATTCTCTCATGTTTTATTTCTTTTTATTTTAAAAATCCTTTTTATTAATTTCATGCACACATGTGTATTTTATCTAACTTTTTAAATTTTTATTCACCTTTTTTCTAAAGTTTGATTTTATCTCAACTCTTTTGATTTATTTAATAGTTTTAATTAGTCCCTTAATTAAACTTAGACTTAGACTTAGTATTAGACTTAGACTTAGACTCTTGTTAGGATTCTAAGCTTATATTTTACCGACTGATAAATTATCTAACAAACTCTAAACATTTCAATGTTTTCTAGGCCACCTAGATTTATTGAATCGAGTTTAATTTCACAACGTGCCCTTCAAGGAACACCTCCACACTCTCATTTTGACTGGTTTTGGAAGTTTTCCCGACCCTTGGAGTCAACACACCACTCAATTGACCTTGTGAGAGACTAAGGGCTTCTAAGGAATAAGGATTCCACCTAATTGCATGCCCCTTAGAATTCTTTGTGAGAGACTGTCTCAGTATTCCCTCACGACATCGTGTACCTCTTGAAATAGGTAATCACTAACCTATATTTCAAGTCACAAAGAAACTCCTAGTAGGATGTGACATGGACGCTGCCACACCTCTCCCTCAAATTTCTGGTTTATGTGCATGGCCCCTTTACTTCTTACATGAGTTGTATTAGCAAGCATCGTCAAGCCTGCATCTACTGACAAAATGAATGTCAATAATCCATGTACATAAATCATACTGTAATCATTCATATATCTCATGTGCATAAAATGAAATACTTAAAAAAAATACAATCCACTACGTAACTCAATCTAGTGTCCAAGGGAGTCCACTGATGCCATTAACATCCATAACCTGTCATGTGTCCTACACACATAGGAGAAATAATCAATAATATATATCAAGACATACATATATAAAAGTACCAATAAATCACAATACATCATCATCATGTATATCTCATAATCAAAATGACATCGTAATGTACCATAACCGGATCACTTGCATGCAAGTGTCCTCAAATAATAATTTAATATAAGTGTGCTCAGTAGAACATGATGTTACACACACCCCCTCTTTTTTTAAACTTCATCTTGAAGTTTGTAAATTATATAAATAAAAGTAAATAAATGTATCTAACATAGATCTACATATCTAATATATCAAACAAATAAGGAAATTGTTGACACATCTCATATGTGTCCTCCCATGTAGCCGAGTGTGGACTATATTTGTCCCACTGGACCTTGATCTAATCGACTATTTGATGCCATAGTTGTTGAGTGTGATGGTATAGAATGTGTATTGGCTCCACCATGAGAGAACCCTCGCCTGACACCTGCAAAGAACTCATGTCAATAACATGTAACATATCACTAATATAATGTCATAAAATAGATACACGAAATACATCGTGCATATGCCTCAAACAATTAGGAAAGGCTAGATGATAAGACACAGGTCCTTTATTTCAACAATTACAAAGGTGATCCAGGTGGATATCGGTGGCCACCCACCTTTTTCAATAGGCTCAAAATAGGTTTCTGGCAATTTTGGCAATTTACTATTTTTAGCAGTTTTTAACTTTCGGGGCCATTTTGAGGCCCTAAACTATGTTTTTTGAGAAAACGAGGAGCAACATGGATCATAGATTGATGTTTCTCACCAAAAAGTTTTATTTTTCAGATATATCTTTCCAACGAGCTATCGTGAGCCCCAAACGAATATCGTATGCCAAAGTTATGTCCCTGGGAAGTTGATGTATCAACTACCCCCATCGGGGCTCGCAAACCTTTTGGATTTTCATCTTCCGGGGTTAGGGTTTTGGATTTTACGTATGTTAAAAAGGCCCTTAGAGCCTCATTGTAATAATCATATTCTCACGGATGCGAGTAGCCATCACATCTCTTCTCAAAGATAAGTTGCCACCATTCTAGCGAGTCTTTCACTCTGTATTTTACAGTCTCTGTACATTTATTTCGTTAATAGAAATTGTGTATTACTATATATCTGTGACTCTTTTTATTTCTGCTATATCTCTATTATATTGTTGTCTCTCTTGCAATATCTCTAAATATTTATGTGTTATATCTCCAGTCTCATTTCATGCCGAAAATAATCCGGATCAGAAGGTCCCACAAACCTAGGATAGAGTTTAGCACCCTTTCCAAACCTAATTGAACTCTTATGTGGTTTTACCCACAAGAAAACTCTGTGGCCAACCTCATATCTAAAGTCAACGCGATGCGCATCTTCATAAATCATTTTCTGATCCTACACTTCTTTAATACTTTGTCTTATGGATTAAATCTATTCTTCCATTTCTTGTGTCACTTCCAGTCCCACCAGGACCGTATCCGCAAGTTCATCCCAACTCAATGACGTCTGACATAGTCACCCGTAAAGAAACTCAAACGATGCCATTTTAATCATACTCTTTTAAATGTTGTTGTATGCCAACTCTACGAATGGAAGGAATCCCTCTTAAGGCATCTATTGATCCATTGCATACATACGCAATATATCCTCCAAAACCTGGTTAATTCTTTGTGTTTGTAAGTTTTTCTATAGGTGATATGTTGTACTAAAGTTCAGTTGTGTTCCCAAAGCCTCTTGGAAACTTGTCCAAAACCATCCAGTAAATCCACAATCATATATGATATTCCTTGGTACACCATGTAACCTCACAATATCGCTAACAAATACTCTAGATATGTATGTCGCTTGATATATCATACGCGCTGGAATAAAGTGTGCACTCTTCGTAATAGTATCAATGATCCAGATTATTTTCGGCACAAAATGAGAGTGGAGATATAATAAGGAAATGAACATAGATATAGTGTATATACAATAATATAACAGAAATGTATCATAGATGCAACCATAAACACAGATATACAGTAATACACGATTTCTATTAATGAAAGAAATGTACAGAGACTGTAAAAATACAGACTGAAAGACTCACTAGAATGGTGGCAGCTTATCTCTGAGAAGAGATGTGACGGCTACTTGCATTCACAAGAAGATGATTACAGTGAGGCTCTAAAGGCCTTTTTATAATAAACCTGAATGCCAAAAACCCTATACATCCAAAAACCTAACCCTAGGAGATGAAGCGCCAAAAGTCATGTGGGCCCCGTTTTTCCAAAATTGTCAGAATTTTTTTTTGAGCCAGTTGGAAAATATGTGTGGCAACCGAAATCCACCTGGATCAATCCTCCCTCCTTAGGAAACAATGGTCTCCATTGCATTGATTTCTTGGGGGAGAGGGAAAAGCGTTTGTTGAATCTGCATCTTAGTGAGTTGCTTGTATTGCTAGAGACGTCGCATTGCTTAGCTTGTGGAAGTTTGTCATGAACCTGTTGAAGCTGAGGTTGTTCAAAAACTTGAGCTACATGAGGGGACTGTGTGCAGAAGGAATATTTTCTCTTTTCTGCAACCTTTTCGACCTGCTTCTGTTGAATAGAAGGTGTAGGGGGTGAGGCTGTAGTGGTTGCAGTGTCCTTATGTTCCCCTTCTAAACGGATTATGAAGAAGCTAAATTTTGAAGTATGAGATACTACCTTGCGGCACTTTTTAGGTGAAACAATAGTCGGAACTACCTCTGGTATTCTATAGAGATGTCCCCTCCAAAGAAACAATGACACTGCAGGGTCGAGACTCATAGACAACATGGCGCTTCCATATATATGGTTGCCCCAAGAGAACATCACAGACATCCAGTGGTGAAACATCACATAATACCTCATCCTTGAAGGGATAGAAGTCATATGACAATCGAAAGTGTTGGCAGACACGAAGATCTTGTCCTTGGCGAAGCCACCCGATGTTGTATGGTTGCGGGTGTGGTGTTGTCAACAATCCCAACTGTTTGATGACCTCTGTTGAGATGAGGTTCTTCTAGCTTCCACTATCAACAATAAAATGAAGCAGGTTCCCCTTCACCCACATCTGTGAATGAAAAAGGCACTCGCCCTCTTAAGGATATGTTGGTTCTTCTGGTTGAATTGTTGCAGTCGCGACAATAGCAGTGGGGTCTGCGTCAATGATCTGTCCTTTACCAGTATTTTTATAATCAGATTCTGAATCAGGGTTCAGCTCCTTGTCTTTGATCTCGGCCACCAATGACTATTTTGAGTGACATTCATCGGTGTTGTTCCAGGGGCTTTTGTGGAAATCACACCATTTTCTGGTGTCCTTCTTTGTCTTCCCATGACCCTTCTTTTCCCGTGTCTTGGACTAGTTTTTGAGAGATTGTTTGTTAGGGTCGTCTTTGTCATACTTTGGTTGTTGTGGATTTGTAGACCCGAATTCCCATTTGTTCTGGTGCTTAAATTTCCGCTCAATTTTAACAGCATATTGATAAGCAGCACCGAGTGATGAGATGTCCAGAAAATCCATTTTAGTCTGGATGTATCTGTGTAGAGCCCCATGGTATTTCATAACCAAATGTCACTCGGAGTCTTTGATACCTAGCTTGGTGAGTAAGGTATGGAAGGTATTGGTGAACTCCTGAATTGCTTGGCCCCTCTCTTTTTTCAGTGTGGTCCATCTCATGTACTAGTCCTCATAGTTGCCAATAGGGTAATATTGTTCCTTTACCGCATCCACAAAAAAATCCCAAGTGAGATCATCCCCATATATTCCAGACTCCTCTGTGGAACTTTGCTCCCAGTAAGTTTCCCACCAATGTTTGACATGAGCGAGAGATTTAAGGAGTGAAAAGGTGATTTTTTCTTCGTCGAAAAAATTGTGAACAGAGAAATAACCTTCTAGCAGAGTTAACCATTTTTCTAGGGCTTCTGCATCTATCTGTCCTTCAAATACAAGAATATAAAAATTAACTTGTACCTTGAAAGGCGAGGTGCCTCCAAAGTGGTCGCTTGATGAATATGCACCTGATGCTATTGATAGGAGTTTAAGGATGTGGGAAACATTCTCCATCATTTCGTCACTCTGTCGCATGAGAGCTTGCTCAAGCAACAGATTGATAGGATCGTCTGCTCCGTCTTTTTCTTTTCTTCCGCCATTGAGGGTTTCTTGGGTGTGAAAGAGTGATTGTCTTCAAGAGAGACAAGATAGAGACCCAAATTTCTATACTCGGACATCGTCGGGGACATGCACTAAAAAAATGATTAAGAGCAGCCTGCTCTGATACCACTGATCCGTATTATTTTCAGCACAAGATGAGAGCATAGATATAATAAGGAAATGCACAAAGATATTGCGTATATCCAATAATATAACAAAAATGTATCATAGATGCAACCATAAACAAATATATATAGTAATACATGATTTCTATTAATGAAATAAATGTATAGAGACTGTAAAAATATAGAGTGAAAGACTTGCTAGAATGGTGGCAGCTTATCTCTGAGAAGAGATGTGACGGCTACTCACATTCGCAAGAAGATGATTACAATGAGGATCTGAAGGCCTTTTTATAATAAACCAGAATGCCAAAAACCCTAGACATCTAAAAACCTAACCCTAGGAGATGAAGCGCCAAAAGTCATGTGGGCCCCGTTTGGGTAAGTGAGTACATCAACTTCCCGGGGTCGTAACTTTTGCATACGATCACCGTTTTAGGCATGTGATAGATTGTTGGAAAGGTATCATCGAGGATATTAATTTTGAGAGCTCAATCATTCCTTCAACTGTGATTGAGAACATTGATCTCGAAAATCCTTCATTTGGGCCCTCAAAATGGCCCCGGAAGTTAAAAATTGCTAAAAATAGTAAATTTCCAAAATTGCAAGAAAACTGTTTTGAGCCAGTTGGAAAAGGTGGGTGGCCACTGAAATCCACCTGGATCAATCAACTACCAAAAAAATCGAATTGTTTCTTCTTTTCGTCAGTGGAAATCTAATAAGGAAATCCATTGAAATGACCTCCCATCTCGATTAAAGAGTAGAGTGTGGTTGTAACAATCCTACCATATGTTTATGTTCAGCCTTGAGGTTTTGTCATTCTAGACATCTCGCCACATAACTTAGTATGTCTGTTGTCATTCCTTTCCATAAGAATAAAGGCTTAAGGTCATCTTTCATCTTTGTGACTCATGAATGAGCCATGTATATTTCTTAATGATCTTCGCTTAAAATAAAAGTTCTTAATTTGTCGTTAGGAGGTACGTAAATTCAATTTTTATACCTCATCAATCCATCATTGTCAAAAAAATAAACTTCATACTTCTATACCATCATATAATTTCTCCAAACTCTCAAGGAATATACAATTGTTGATAACTCCAACTCGTCTATTGCATAGTTCTCCTTAGGGTTTTTCAATTTCCTTGAAATGTAAGCGATTACTCGACTGTCTTGCATAAAAAATCGCCTAAACCTTACTTGGATGTGTTCATGCATACCAAGAATTTTGTGTCCATGTCGGGGACTTTCTGTATCGGTGTTATCGTTAACACCTATTTAATATTTTGAAATTATTCTACGTATGTCTTTGTCCATATGAACTTATTTTGTTTCTTCTGCAATTCCGTGATTGGATTTTCTATCCTTGAAAAAACTTTGACGAATCGACGGTAATATCCTGCTAAACCCATAAAGATATGTACTTCTTGTACATTCCTCAGATATGGCCATTCCATAATAGCCTCTACTTTCGCTGGATCCACAACGATACCTTCTCCAGATATGATATGTCCCAAGTAATGTATCTTTTATTGGTAAAAATAACATTTCGATAGCTTCCCATACAATTTTTTTTCTCTTAGACACTATATGACCAATATCAAGTGTTCGTCATGCTCTTCTTTCTTCCAACAATAAATTATTATGTCATCAATAAATACTTGGAAAAACTTGTCCAAGTATTTGCGGAACATCCCATTCATCAAACTCATGAATACCCTCGGGGTGTTCTTTAGTCCAAATGGTAATACAGTGAACTCATAGTGTCTGAATCGCATCTTAAATGTGATATTATGGATATATTCCTCATTAATTCATAACTGGTGATATCATGATCGCAAGTCAATCTTTTAAAACATTGTTGCTCCTTTCATTTGGTCAAATAGATCATCAATTCTTCACAACAGATACTAGTTCTTGATTGTAGCTTTGTTTAATTGACGGTAGTCAATACAAATCCTCCACAATCCATCCTTCTTTCTAACAAAAATAACTGGCGCACCCCATGGTGATATGATTGGACGTATAAGTCCTAAATCCAACAACTCCTTCAATTGCATTTTCAACTCCTACAATTCTGGCGTCGACATCCAGTATGGAGTTCTCACAATCGGTTTTGTTCTAGGTTTCAAATCTATTGTAAACTCAAGTTCTCTTTCTCATGGTAAACCTGTTGGTTCCTTCAGAAACATCTCTACAAACATTTATATTACTGGAAGGTTTTCTAATCATTTCTTCTCTCCCTTTTCATTAAGTGTTAGGATGGAATATAATTTGCATCCCTTGTGCATGCTTTTCTATAATTGTAGGGAATAAATAAACCTCAGTGAAACTCCCTAGTTTCTTCCTACAATCACTCTACTCTGTCCCAAATCGTCCATCAAGCTTAAACGCTTCATCTTAGAGTTAATTATTGCATCATGCGATTCCAACCAGTCCATGCCAATCACTATGTCATAAGATCCTAATATCATGACATATAGGTTGGCCTCCGTTACAAAATCACCCAAGTTAATGCTACAGTCCATAACCTTGCCTCCAACTTTCTGCTTGGCACCTGATTCCATTTCTACGTATCTAAACTCGTTTTTCTCGACTATATTTACATTAATTCTCTTAAGTGTTGCACTTGAAATAAATCTTTTTGTGGTTCCTCGATATATCAAAATACTAAAATTTTTGTCATCTATCGTACCTGACGTCTCGAGCATAGTGGTCTGGTGCTCGACCTAACTATTGTTCACCGCTACATGTATCATGTGGGCCTTGCCAAAATATCCAACTTCAGTGGGTCCTAATGATCCATCCACTCTAGCCTTCACGATTAGACAATCGCACTGGTAATGTGGCTCTCCACATGTCCAACATCCAGTCTTCAATCTAGTGCTCTTGGCCCCCGAAGTAGAATTTGTTGGTCTAGAAATATGTGGTCCCAGTCTGTTCTACTAAATAGACCTAAATTGTTGTTGATGATGCAGATGATGTTGTTGTTACTCATGTTGTGATGCTCTGTAAGGATTCCTCTGTTCAAGAGTTTTTCGTCTCAGTGTCGAGAACATAGGTCATATAGGCATATATCGAGGCCCAAAATTTGATTTGGCTAGTGTTTGATGTTGTTTCTCTCTCGATATCATCGATCCGGTCGGTCTAGAAGGGGTCCTTCATTAACCCCCATTATTCAGTTCTTCCTCACTATGAGAGCCTTTTGAACTGCATCGTGTAATGTTTGGGGCATCAATATCCTCACCTTCACACGAATATTGAAGTTAAGGAAAAACACAAACTTGTTGACCTTTAATTTCTTAGTGTTCAGACGTGGAGCATACCTAAGTAGCTCCCTGTACCTAGCCTCATATTTCGGCACCATACAACTACCCTATCATCAAGAGTTGAATTCATTAAGCTAGAGCTCAATGAATTCCCATAACACACCTTCCACGACCATGTTTAGGTGAGGTAGGAGTGTCTTCCACCAAAGTAGATAATTCCCTTTCAGTTGAAAGAACACCATGTAGACTTTCATGTTGGAGGTGTAGTCACAAAGTGTGAAGCACATCATCATTTTCTCCAATCATGCCTTGGCGGATAAGTCGTCTGTGGCACCCCATAACTCAGGAAATTTCACCTTTTTGAGTTCTTTGTGCATAGTAATACTACCTTCTAGAGTGCATTGTGAACCCTCATTGGGCATAGATGTTCTTTCCTCATATCAATCAAGGAAGATGATAAGTGCCTCAGACATCCTCTGGAAGGATCTCATCATACCTATGACATCTCCCGCAACAACCTACTCCTTCTCAGTAGTCTGCTCATCTCCTTGAGGGTTAGATCCCTTTGGTGTGGATACTATCAGAGGAGTCACATCTCTTCATCATGTACCATGATGTCTAGTTCCCGTGCATCCTCTAACCATGATTACCTGCATGGACAATTTCCAAAATTTATTAGTGATACATTTTAGTAATTCTAATTAACATAGTGGAAGGCGTAATGGTCTAATGTCCCACAGTTGAACCTGCTCTAATACCATATGTAGCGACCCCACTTTGTTAAGGCATAAATATAAGTGGGTAATTTATATATATATTTTTAATCATCAGTTAGGACACACGTTATCAGAGAATGACATACATCAATAGTAAAACCATCTAAAATCATGTTTGTCACAACTTAGCAAGAAATCAGATACAACGTCACTTTTAATTCATAGATCGATCATATCACATAAGATAATAAATAAGACACCAGCTGAACCTACCTTGCAAGGTGAGGACCTCCAAGAGACATAATCAACACTCATGTCCAGGATTCATCTGATTGATTTTGACTATTTAAGGTCTCAAGATTGATGCTTGTTCCAAGGAACAAGAAGATATCTATTTCCCACAACTTCAATCCCATATCAAAATCCAATACTTGATCAACAAGAAATCTTAATTATAAATTTTCAAGGCACAAAAGAATAATATACTACACTACACACTCATTTACCAATACTCCAAGTAATTGAGAAAGTACATAAAATAACATTTATTATGAAAAATAACAAGAACTTAACGAGAAAGTAAATAATCTATACAATCAATCCTCTAGCCATATAATACAAAATGATATACACTATTCAATTAATTCTTAATTATTCAATAAATAAATAATTAATTTAAAACTCATCAATATACCAGAATTGTTACAAACATGATTTAAATTAATGAATCAACCTCCTTAAAACAATGGTATACTAACATCATTGATTAATTCAAAATTCTAACTCGATCTCTAATTGTGATAATAAGAGAAATGGTAATTACTCCCTCATATTAATATTTATACTTATAATCTCTTGTGGAATTCCATAATATATACATAGTAATCTTATTAATAATTATTGTAATCCTATAAATATTGTTTTAATTACTTATAAGAAAAACCACATACAAAAAGTACTCTTATTATTAACTCTATTTATCTCCCTTAGGTAGAAATTCTTGATATAAGTTTCCACATATAATAGGATATCATGAGTTGTTGATAATGCAATTAACTACTAGAAACTTATTAAATTATTTGATGTCAATTATTAACTAACAAATAGTCATATACATAAATTTCTTGGTAGAATTCAATGGTATTAATTTAGTAGAATTTTATATCAATGAAAGCAGTTTAAAAGATAATTATTACTATCCTAAGTAATGTAATGCGAGAATGATAATCCACTCAACGATATTCCTTCAACAAATTGTAACTTAGGGTATTCGTAGAAACCCAATCAATCGTTACCATATAAATTACCTACATAATATGATATATATAATTTTAGGATTATATACTTGAGGGTAAGATTGACTTGGTTTACAAAAATCACAATCGCAAAATCACAAATCCCAATAGAGGAGAAAAGTTAAAAATCACAAATCTTTGCATGATCAAGTACAATCGCCACAGTAGTTGGGGAGATTCACCGCTGCGAAGACTTACTGTCACAACAATAATCGATGTCAATACATAACCATGTATTAAGACCGTTACCTTCCAGAGAAAATGACTTTAACAAACTGAATGATAAGATATTGGGTTTATATTCACTCATGGTTCACATATACACTGGTGTAAACTAACACCATATCCATTATAATTATTAATCTCTTTAACAGAGAGGAAAAACAATAATTTATCCACATACCCATAATTTATCTTTCCTTCAGCAATTCACATTAGTTACTGAGGGCGTGAGATCCGTAGCTATTTATGTGAATTAAAATGATGTTATTCTTAAAATTACAATTCTTGGTTGGAAATCATGTTACTGAACGTGACGCAACCTGCCCCTCACCGAGCCGTCTGCGCCCACCAGGACCTTCTATTTCTCAGGTATGGGCCCGAAGAGTCAACGCTCTTCCTTTCGGATATCGGGAGTTCGGACTTCGGGAGTTCGCGTTTCACGCGAACACAATT
>ML780273.1:336611-378367 GCA_009831015.1 Picea engelmannii
CAACAACACAAAAACATCCAACACATCCATGGAATTGAATCAAAGCTTTTCCTATTAATTCAATAACTGTACATGGAGGTTCTCCCCAGACTCTCTGCTCTCTCTTTCTGCTTGCTCCTGTATCAATGAATGAGAATTCTGCTGCAATGTACAAAGGAGGGTGTCTATTATTCCGTTTTCCCTCTCTACAGCTAACTGTCTAATCTACAGCAAAAATCTATCTACCAGCATTAAAATCAATTAAATGCCTCCCTATCTACTAATACAATACAACTGCGCTTGGTTTTGAATGCCTCGTCCAAACGACGGCGCACCAATTTCCAAGCATTTCAAAAATGTGCGCGCTGGCACTGTCCAGCTGTGTGTTCTCTCTCCGTGCGCGTTGGCTCGCTTGAGGATGTGTAGATGCTCCTGCATCAGAACGCCTTTTAAAAATAACCCCACGATGAACACCATGCCTGAAACAAGATTGTGAAGAAAATCTATGGGTTATTCTCAGTATCCTTACAAAGATTCATTTTCTAAGAGACATAGAAACTGTGTAACGATATTATTCAACAATGCACAATGCAATTAACTAATATATTAAGTATAATCCACAAGCGGAGAGTGGAAAAACTACTAACAAATTCGCAGTCCAAATGTCCATAAAATCGTAGCACAAGAAGGAATGATTCCACTTCTAATCAACCGTGAATTTAATCTAATAGTTATATTTATATATATATATATATATATATATATATATATACACACACACACACGTTTAAATTTAGCATACTAATCAAGTTATGGGATCATATAGATAATTGATTATTATTAAAATCTGGAAAGGAATTCCCCATACATTAATAAAATACAACAACAAATTCCACATACGAATTCAATACAAAAATACAAATTGGTCCTCCTTCCAAAATTAATAATCTTACAATGATTCTATCGATTAAATAAACAACATCTAATTTCAAGTACCGGAACCCAAAGCTTGTAGATATTGGATGTTGAATCTTCAATTTGAAAACTTGCTCAAGTGCTCTATGCTTCTCCCTACTAATCCAAGGACTTCACCGGTACTTCTCAACCAATGGTAGGGGTAATCTTCTTCCCCCTTATCCTCCTGAGCCACAAAGGGGCCAAGCAAAAAACCAAAACACAATATCTTCAAAGATTTCCTCACAAAGTAGAGCTTCCACTCTTTCCAAAAGCTGGGATTGCCAACTGTCACAAGTAAAACACAGCTCAACCAAATTTTGGTAGCATAAAAATACTAAGTAAAGTGACATCATTTCCCCTTCTTCCCCATTTATTTTATAGGTAAATTCTCATTGACACTTGTCCACATGCACAAGTAATTCAATTTTTTTATTATTTTATTACTGATTATTCACCCACACACTTGTCTCACTCTCCCCAAGTTTCACAAGTAATTAGCCTTTTTATTTTAATTAAAAGGTCATTTTCCCTCACATTCCCCAATTTGTTCCCAATTTTACTCTTAATTGTCCCTACGTTCCTGAAATTCTTATTTAATGAGTGTCTCCTAACTAGATCTTAGTTAGAGTTGGATTATGAGTCTTCTTTTAGTTATACTTAGTGGTATTTTAAATCAAGATGCTAGATGCTATTCTATGTGTACACCCATTCTCTCATGTTTTATATCTTTTTATTTTAAAAATACCTTTTATTAATTTCATGCACATGTGCATTTTATCTAACTTTTTAAATTTGTATTCACCATTTTCTTAAAGTTTTATTTTATCTCAATTCTTTTGATTTATTTAATATTTTTAATTAGTCCCTTAATTAAAATTATACTTAGACTTAGTCTTAGACTTAGGCTTAGACTCTTGTTAGGATTCTAAGTTTATATTTTATTGAGTGATAAATTATCTAACAAGGTATAAACATGTACATACCCAGCCACCCACAGGATGCACATGCTACTTCAAGACCACTTCTGCAATAATGTCAAATTCTAATCAAATTTTAATGAATAAAGATGCATGAAATATTCACATGTAGAGTTAAATATTCATGCTACAACATAAAGAAATGAGACATATGTCATGCACAACAATAACCAACAAGCATGGATATTATAGATACAAATTTCATAGATAAATAAATACACAGTGGAATAAATACACAGGTAAATAAAGCCATGATAGAGAGCACTTGGATTTTATGAAACGAATCACCAACTGGCTGCAGACCAAGAACGTTCCACCCAACCATAGAAACCATTGTTCCAAGTCTCAACAACAATTTCACCCCCGAGCGAGGGATATGAATCGACAAGGATGGTTCCACAGTACTCAATTGGCTTCCCAAACCATTCAACACTCAAGATCTCACATGATTTTTAGCACCCACAACAATCCAAAGTACATTAGTTGTCTTCTACCCATCCTACACAACCCAAGATAATGGATCTCGTTCTCTGCCATGTGGTCCCTCAGGTTGTCCATCTCCTTCCAGAGCTCCAGTGCAGCTGGTCAAGAATCTCCATGTTGGGACTCTCAGGATTCACAATTGTGAGAAAAATTGAACATATGCCAAAGCATCTCAAACATATAGGCATTAATTCATGGTTGGAATATACCAAAAGTCTTTATATCCAACAAAACCATGGCTCCTCTCCAACAATTACTTTTCCTTTCCCAAGCCCAAAACATGAACGAGTAAAGACGAGTGGGTGAAAGAAAGAGTGGAGATAAAACCAAATTAAAGGTGTGAACCATGAAAAATGAGTGAGTGAGTGAAAAATAACCAACCCCCACAACAGACAAAACATGGGTTTATGTATTTCTTGGAATTAAAGAACAACATGGCCTTCCCTCCAAGAAGCTCATGTAACTGTTATTTTCCATTAAAACAAAAATGGGTAAATAAAATATAAAATAAATACTTATCCCCTCAAGCCCCCCTCTCTTATGGAGTCATAACCCCCTATAACTCTTGTCCTTGTCCATCTAGCATCTAGTGATGTATTTATTATTAATAATAATCAAAACATTACATTTCCTAGCCACACTAGGCTCTTTTAATTGTTTGGGCACTCTGTCCTTTCATTGAAAAAATACATTATTTAATATGGGACTCAAAACCAGGGTATTAAATTTCACTCCCCCTTATTTTGGCATTGTCCTCAGTGCATATACAAAATAGAAATCAAAATTTCAAAATTTATTCAAAAAGTTGTGGGTACTCTTCTTTCATGGCATACTCATGCTCCCAAGTAGCATCTTCAGGACTGTAGCAATTCCACTGGACTTTTACCATCTCTATAACTCGATTCCAGATCATTTTGACTTTTCTGTCCAATATCCGTATTGGCTGGACCTGGAAGTCTCTTTCTATCTCTACCTAAATCATATTCCAATCAATAACATGGTTAGGATCATGTACATATTTTTTTATCAAAGATACATTAAATAAATTATGCACATTCATGGAAGCAGGCAATGAAAGAATGTATTCAACTAGCCCTATTCTCTCCAATATCTCAAATGCACCATATAATATGGATGTTATCTTTGTAAAACTACCTAACTTCAAATAGATCTTTTTGGACTTCACTTTTAAAAGCACATGCTCCCCCACTTTAAATTCTCTAGTTGTCTTGTTCTTAGCTGCATAATTTTTTTTTTCTGTCTTGAGTTGCCTTTAAATTATTCTTAATTCTAACCAACTCGTCTTCTATATCCTTGAGAAATTTTGTCCCAAGTACCACTTTGTCTACTGGGTTGTCCCAACTCACTAGAGTATTTCATTTCATACCATACAATGCTTCAAATGAGATCATTTTCAATGAATCTTGATACCCATTATTATAGGCAAACTCAACAAAGTGCAAGTAATCTTCCCACTTAGATGGATTATCCATCACATGCATTCTAAACATGTCTTCAATTACTTGGTTGATTCTCTCTATCTTCCCATCTGACTGTGGATGGTATGTTGTGATAAAGTTCATATTTGTACCAAATCCTTTAAACAATCCCCTCCAAAAATTTGAAGTAAACTCTGTATCTCTGTCTGAGACAATTACCTTAGGTATCCCATGCAACATAACAATTTCGCTCATGTAAATTTATGCAATATTAGTTGTTTTATGAGTCCTTTTTATAGGAAAAAATGAGTAGCCTTTGTCAATTTATTAACCACGATCATGATTGAATCATGTTGTCTTGTTATCCTGTGAAATTTAGTTATAAAATAAATGGTTACCACTTCTCTTTTCTTCTCTGGAATTGGTAATGGTTGTAGAAAACTTGTTGGGAGCCTATGCTCAACCTTCACTCCCTGACATTCCATACATATGACAATGCAATCAACAACATCTATTTTCATTCCTGGCCAAAAGAATTGGATTCTTATTGTTGCAATTAACTTCTCATAACTGAGATGTCTGACATATGGAACATTATGCATTTCTTTTAATACCAAATTCCTAAGTTCTCTGGAATTATGAACACAAATTCTATTTTTATGCATAAGTAATCCATCTTTCTCCATCTCATATTCATTAAATTTTTGTTGTAGATTTTCCTGTTATAATATTTTTTTTACCAAGTAATGCTGATCTATAACAACAATATCTAAAATTCGATTCATTAAATATGACTGATGCATACTAACAATTGTATCATGCATGAGATGTACTCTTCTACTAAGTGAATCAACAAATTTATTTTCTTTTCCTTTGATATGCTTGATGTCAAAATCGTATTCACTTACAAATTCCATCCATCGCATTTTCCTCACATTCAAAGTTGGTTGTTCAAAAAGATATTCCAGACCACTGTGGTTTGTTCTGAGTTCAAATCTCTTGCCCATGAGATAATTCCTCCACATCTTCAATGCATGAACAATGGCAGCAAGTTCCAAGTCATGTGTGGCATATTTCCTCTCATGTTCTTAAGCTTTCTGGACTCATAACCGATAACATATCCATTTTGAGTGAGGAATCCACCAAGTCCTTCCTAGCATGCATTTGTACATACCACAAAACTTTCACTTGGGTCAATAATTTTTAAAATAGGTGCACTAGTAAGTAATTATTTCAACAAAATAAAGTTCTCTTCACACTTAGATGTCCATTTAAATTTAATTCCCTTATTTTTAAAAGAAGTGATGGGATGGGAAATATTAAAGAACCTTGCTATAAATATTCTTTAGTAACCAACTAATGCCATAAAATATCCAACTTCTGAAACATTCATGGGTGTTGGCCATCCTCTAATGGCTTCAATCATCTTTAGATTTATTTCTATACCTTGTTATGAAATAATGTGTCGCAAGTAATGGACTTGTTCTTGGTAAAAATAACACTTACTAATATTGGCATACAATTGATGTTCCCTCAACAATTGCAATACCAAGCTTAGGTGATGTTCAAGATCTTCCTTTGAATTATAATAGAAAAATATGTCATCCATGAATACTGTGACAAACTTATCCAAGTAATTTCTGAATATGCCATTCATTAAGAACATAAAGAAAGATGGTGCATTGGACCAAATGGCACCAATAAAAATTCATAATTCCCATACCTAGTTCTCAATGTTGTCTTATTAATGTCTTCTTCCTTGATTCTTACCTGATAGTACCCTGATCTCAAGTCTATATTTCAAAACATATTTTCCCCTCTTAGCTGATCAAAGAGGTCATCAATTCTGGGTAGAGGGTACTTGTTCTTTACAGTAGATTTATTTAGCATTCGAAAGTCAATACACAACCTCAAAGTTCCATCCTTATTTTTGACAAAGAGTACTGGTGCTCCCCAAGGTGAAACACTTGGACGTATGTACCCTTTCTTTAACAAGTCTTCCAACTGCATTTGTAATTCTTTTAATTCCAGTGTACTCATTTTGCAAGGTGTTTTATATACCAGGGAAGATCCTGACACTAAATCAATGGATAAATCAATCTCCCTCTTTGGTGGCAACCCTGGTATTTATTAGAATACATATTCAAATTCTTCTAGTACCTAAAATTATTTAAGGCTTGGCCCCTTTTTCTTTTCTGGATCCTCCATATGTTGTGCATACAATTGACATCATTTTCTGAAACATCTCTTTAGTTGTAAGTCTTAAATATCCCTTATAGAGATGAGTCTTGGAACTCCTTTCACATTTCTTTGTTTTCCTTCTTTATCAAGACATGCAAATGTCTTGTTATGACAATCTAGGACAACATGATGCTTTTCCAACCAATCCATTCCAATTAGAATATCATAAGATCACAATGGTATAATATTTATATCAACATTAATATTCACACCATTAACACTTATGGAACAACCTCTGACCATCTCATGGATTCTCCTTTTGGTTCCAGTGGCTAGCTGAACCAAACTTGATTTTTCAAGCTTATTTTTCTCCGAACGTAATCTATCCACTATTTTAGGATCCATGTAACAATGAATTGCTCCTGAATCAATTAAAATAACAACAGGATGATTAATGATCTTATCTTCCACCTCGATTATATTGGATTGGTACTCTGCTTGTGGATCATCTAAGGCTGCATAAATTCTTCCCATGTTTTCTACTGTTGTGTCCTCTTAGATGTTGTGCACAGTCTTCACTTTGTCCTTTTTCTGAGGGAAATCCTTGTACAGATGATCTTCTTTGGATCCCCAACATTGGATTGGTGGACTTCCCATTTTTCCCAAGGAGACTTATCTCTTGGATTCATCCTTAGCATATTAGTCTTCATTATTTTTATTAGGGATATTTCTATTGAAAGGAGGTTTGAATCCCTTCCTTCTCTTATCATATTTTTCCTTCTTCTTATCATTCCAATATTTATGCATGCATTCTCTTCTCTTTCCTTGCCCACATAGGTACTCAACTTTCCTGATGGTCTCAGTCAAAGTCTCGGGTTCATCATATTGAATCTTCAATTTATAAAAGGACAAAAATCCACTTAAAAACCTCTGTATTTTCACCTTCTCACATTTTATAAACCCAACATACTTTAGTAGCCCCAATAAATTATTTTCATACTATACCATGGTCATGCTTCCTAGGCTATGTTCAAATAACTCATGTATTTTATTTTTATAGAAGTTTTCTGAAAGGAAATCCTTCTGAAAATATTTCTTGAACTGCATCCAAGTGATCCTACTCTCATTAATGTGCTCAACTTGCTTCAGTTGAACCCACCACATATTATCTTTCCCATGTAAATGGTATGTGGAAATTATGGCTTCTATGTTTGATCAGTAGTTATGCAATTGAAAATACCTCATGATTCCAAGAAACCATGCCTCAACATCATCTTACCTCTCTCTTTCACCATCAAAGGATGGTGGATTAACCTTCCTCGGATCTCCTTGCAAAATATCCATTTCATGTCTTCTTCTTTGGTTCCTAACACAAGACACCTCTGGACTACTTATGGAATATTCAGATGCATAAAATTTCCTTCTTGAGTAGGGAGGTGACTGATGTTTATCAGTTATACTAGAACTTCTTGAATAACCAGTTATTTTGTGGTCATCTCTTCTTTTATGGCATCTTCCCTCTTCCCTCTTCCTCTTGTTTTTAGTTTGATCCATTCTTTGTTTCACTGTGCAACTAATTTAATATTTTCATCACTTGAGAATCTATATTATTTTTTTTCTTATCAGTATCTCTTTTTCTTCTTTGTAACTCTGCACTTCTATTTTTAGGCTTCTCGCAGTCTCTATCAACATTTCTTTCTCCCCTCTAGCTTGGTGTCCATTGGATTCTGTCTCAGCATTACCAACACTGATATTCTGACCTTTGGCCTCTTTATCATTGCCAGAATCCCCCTCTCCTTCTTCTATTTCTTGAATATTCATTCTTATACAAAACTGATATNTTTGTTACAATTATGCATATTAATTTTTTTTTTCCAAACAATGCTAATGGTCCTTTTTCTTCTCAATTCATGAAGAATAAATTTCCATTCTCCATATTATAAAAATTCCATTTTATTATCCTCTGAATCGTCTTTCCCAATGATTGTAATATTTCCCAATTCGATATCTGAGATGAAAGTTATGGCTTCCCGAAAAAATCACTTTCAGCCCCTTTTCGTTTGTTTTGCAACAAGATCTTGTCGAAAAATTCCACATCTCTTTTAGTTGATACAAAATTCAAATTCTACAGAGGCTCTTCCTTCAAACCACTTTCAATCTGACCACAAATCGAAACCATGGGCTTATTCACTCTTTAGTGCCTTCCTATCTATTCTTCTACACATGATCTTGCTCGAACACAATGTCCAAGGGATTGGTTACTTCCAGGTCTTTTTTCTCCTCTAATTGACCCCCTTTACCTTTTCATGAGACCGAAATTGGGACCAAGTCCTTTGGACTTCGGCCTTTGGCTATTCTCCATTTTCAATATTTTGATTTCTCCCGAAGTTAAACTTCACTGAAATATTTCCAATAACTCTACTAGCATATCAAACGTTAGAGATTTAATCTCCTATTGAATGGATAGTCCCAACCCATCTAGAGTCTTCAATGAGATCAAAGTTCGTGACTTAATCAGGCATTGGGATGGAAAACCCTTAACTAGATCAATACTTCAACGCTTAGGGACTTAGGGACATTTCAACTCCCATGTCATTCAACTCCCCTGGAGTGATACTCATCAACGTACTTACCCTATCCTTCCACTATTTAATATGACGACTAAGTTTTAATCAAGTGTTGGGATGGATGATCCTTAATCCATTTGAGACTTCAGCGCTTCGAGACGCTGGGACATTTCCATTCCCAAGTCATTGAACTCCCCCAAAGTGATACCTAGCAAAGTTCTTACTCCTTCCTTCGACTTCTCCATCCAACGATTGATAAAGGTCCCAAAGGGATCTTATATCGATGATTTGTGTGAATTCGTTACTCTGGTACTTCAACCTTTCGCTGGTAGGGATGTTGGACACCCCCTAGAGGCCATACTCTCGAAGATGACATGGCATGATGATGTCACCTATGGTGATGTGTACCTATGGCATATGTTCCACATGTCACTAAAAAATGAACAGGTTGGGGCCCAAAAGGTACTGAATCCAAGTGAAATGTTTACCCACATGGCACCCTTGCCACGTGTCCTACGACACATCATCCATTAAATGGATGATCCACATTCTCTACTCCATATTTGATGGCCTACATGATTTCACAACAATGGATTTACATTTCGTGGTTTTGGCACTTTGGGGATTCGATACTTCGGGGCTTTTCCAATTCTCTAGTAATAACCGGAGTGGCGAAGTTCCAAAGTTTAAAAACTTCACTATCCTTCCACCATTGCTAGATATGATGGTAAACATTACTTATGACATCCTTCCCTCGATCTAATGATGGATGGGAATTCATGACTTCGATGCTCCAAGACTCTAGGCTATAGTAGTTCTAAAAGGGTTTGATTCTCCTGGAGTTAAACTTCCTGAAGTGGTCATCATTGGAGGACCCTGAATAACAAATGATATTTCACCCAAGCCTCCTATCAGATTGAACGACCCAAGGGACTTCGCGACTTCATACTTTTCATGCTTCTTCCTCTCTCCCATAATCATTGAAGCGATGCAGTTCCAGAGTTTTTCATCTCCTTCTCGACTTCTATCAACAACTGATGATCAACAAGTTCGATTTGATGACAATGACTTAATATCTCCCATCCTCTCATTTCACCTTTCCATTATGGTCCTCATTCACTTGCCCTTTGATATAATGATCTATAACTCATTTATTCCACGGTGGTGATCACTCCCAAATTCAAAAGGGAATAGTCATGATTCTATGATCTTTTACAAAGTATCTCTATCTACACGACGCTTTGGCTTCTACGCAATCTCTACAATGTTATCTTTCGTTATCATTAAGATTTGAAGGACATAGTAATTCTTGACCATAATACTATATCCAACAACTTTGGCCCATACTAGTCTAGTATTTCAACTTGAAGCTCTGATACCAATCTGTAACATACCCATCCACCCACACGTCAGGCATGCTACTTCAATCTCTCTTCTAGACTAATTTTGAATTATGATCAAAATTTAATGAATACAAATGCATAAAATATTCACATGCAAAGTTAAAGATTCATGCTACAACATAAATAAATGAGACATATGTTATGAAAAACAAGAACTAACAAGCATGCATATTCTAGATACAAATTTCATAGATAAATAAATATAGAGGTAAATAAAACCATGACACGGAGCACTTATATTTTATGAAATGAATCATCAACTGGATGCATACCAAGGACTTTCCACCCAACCGTAGAAATTTTTGTTCCAAGTCTAAAAAATAATGTCACCCCCTAAACATGGCTATGAATCCATAAGGATGGTTCCAGAGTGTCACTCGACTTCCCAAACTAGTCAACACTCAATCTCTTACAGGATTTTCAACACCCACAACAATTACCCAGCCTGCACAACCCAAGATAATGGATTCCCTTCTCTTCCATGTAGTGCCTCAGGATGTCAATATCGTTCGAGGGCTCCAGTGCATTTGGTAAAGAATCTCCATGTCAAGATTCTCATGATTCGTAGTTGTGAGAAAAACTGAACATAGTACAAATCATCCCAGATATACAATTCATGGTTGGAATACACCAGCAGTATTTACAGCGAAAACAACCATGGCTCCTCTCCAAAAACAAAATTTCCTTTCGCATGCCCAAAACACGAATGAGGAAATATTAGTGGGTGAAAGAATGAGTGGAGAGATAACATAATTAAAGTTATGAACCTTGAACAGTGAGTGAGTGAATGAAGAAGAACCAACCCCCACAATATACCAAAGATGGTTTTATGTATTTCTTGGAATTAAGGAACCACATGGCCTTCCCCCCAAGAAGCTCATGTAATTTTTATTCTCCATTAAAACAAAAATGGGTAAATAAAATACAAAATAAATACTTAGAACCTCAATCCCCCCTCACTTGTGGAATGATATCCCCCTATAACTCTTGTTCTTGTCATCTAGCAGCCAATGATGTATTTATTATTAATAATGATCAAAACATTACATTTCCTAGGCACACTGGCCTTTATTAATTGTTTGGGCACTTTGTCTTTTCATTAACACAATACATTATTTAATACGGGGCTCAAAATCGGGGTATTACAAAACATTTCAATGTTTTCTAGGCCACATAGATGTATTGACTCAAGTTTTCATTTCGCGGCATGCCCTTCAAGATGCATCTTCGTGCTCGAAGGGTGTCACTCGCCTTTTGACTAGTTTTGGAACTTTTTCTGACCCTTGTAGTCAACAATCCACTCAGTTGACCTTGTGAGAGAATAATGGATTCTAAGGAATAAGGATTCGATCTTATTGTGCACCCTTTAGAATTATTCATGAGCGACTCTCTCAGTCTACCCTCACGACATCGTGTACCTATCGAACTAGGTAATCATTAACCTACAGTTCAGGTCATGACAAGAGTGTTAGTAGACTATGACAAGGACGTTGTCACACTTCTCCCTTAAATTTTTGGCTTATGTGCATAGCCCCTTTACTCCTTATATGAGTCATATTAGCAATCATCATGAAGCCTGCATCCACTGACAAAAATAGTGTGAATAATCCATGTACATAAATCATACTATAATTAATCATATATCTCATGTGCATAAAATGAAATATTTAAACAAAATACAATCCACTCCCTGACTCAATCTAGAGTCGAAGGGAGTCCATTAATGCCATCAACATCCATAACCTATCATGTGTCTTGCACACTCAAGAGAACTTGTCAATAATATCTCCAAATAAAGACATATCTAAAAGTAACAATAAATCACATTACATCATCATCATCATCATATATATCTCATAATCAAAACGACATCATAATGTACCATAACCGGATCACTTGCACACAAGTGTCCTTAAAGAATAAGTCAATATAAGTGTGCTCAGTAGATATTTTACATACACCCCCTCTTGTTTTAAAATTCGTATCAAAGTTTTTACAGTATATAAATGAAAGTAAATAAATGTATCTAACATAGATATACATATCTAATATATCAAACAAATAAGGAAGTTATTGATGCATCTCATATGCATCCTCCCATGTAGTCGAGTGAGTACTATTGTTGTCCCACTGGACCTTGACCTGATCGACTATTCAATGTCGTACTTGTCGATTTCTATGGTCCATAATGTGGATTGGCTCCGCCATGAGAGCATCCTCATCTGACACTCGCAAAGAACCCATGTCAATAACATGTGACAGATCACTAATATAATGTTGTAAAACAAATACATGAAATACATCGTGCATACAACTCAAATAATTAGGCAAGGATAGTCGATAATCCATGGGTCCTTTCTTTTCCAGAACCTTGAGGTCCCACAAACCTAGGAGAGAGTTTAACACCCTTTCCAAACTTGATTGAAATCTTATGCATTTCCACCTGCATGAAAACTCTGTGGCCAACAGCATAAATGTGGTCAACGCGATGTGCATCAACATAATTCTTATATCGATCTTATGATTCTTTAATCCTTTGTCTTATTTATTGAATCTATTCTTTCATTTCCTGGATCACTTCTAGTCACACCAAGACCATATCTTGAATTTGATCCCAACTCAATAGAGTTCGACACGGTCACCCGTAAATAAACTCAAACGGTGCCATATTAATCATAATTTGGTAATTTTTGTTGTATGCAACTCTACCAATCATAATAACTCCTCCCAATGATTTTGTTGGTCCATTACATACATACGCAACATATCCTCCAAAACCTAGTTCATTCTCTCTATTTCTCCATTTGCATCTGGGTGATATGTTGTACTAAAGTTCAGCTGAATTCCCAAAGCCTCTTGGAAACTTGTCCAAAACCATCCAGTAAACATTGATCCACGATCGGGTACGATCTTCCTTCGCACACCATGTAACCTCACAATCTCACTAAAAAATACTCTATCTATGTCTGGAGCTTTATACATCGTATGCACTGGAATAAAGTGTGAACTCTTCGTTAGAGTGTCAACTACCACAAAAAATGAATCATGTCTTCTTGCTTCCAGTGGAAATCCAACAAAGAAATCCATTGAAATTACCTTTCATTTTGATTAAGGAATAGAGTGTGGTTGTAACAATCCTACCGGATGTTTATGTTCAACCTTCACGTGTTGACATTGTAGACATCTCGCCACGTAAATTACTATATCCACTTTCATTCATTTCTATAAGAATAAAGGATTAAGGTCATCCTTCATCTTTTTGACTCTCGGATGAGCCATGTATACTTCTCGATGAGATTCACTTAAAATCAAACTTCTTAATTCATCATTAAGCAATACATAAATTCTATTTTTATACCTAATCAACCCATCATTGTCAAAAGAATAACTGTCATACTTTGGTAGCATCATAGTATATTTTCCAATACTATCCCAAACATCCTTGTACCAATCATCGTTAATATGTAAAGCTAGAATGTTTTCTCGAATATTTGTCTTAAGAGGTATTACTGAGAATATGCATGTTCTTCGACTCAATGCATCTGCTACTCTATTCACCATTCCTTCAATGTAAGTAATATCAAAGTTGTATTCACTAAGTAATTATGACCAACACCTTTTTCGCTTGTTCAAGTCACTCTGAGTGAATATATTCTACAATCCACAATGACCTGTCTTTAATTCAAATTTTTGTCCAATCAGATAACGTCTCCAAACTCTCAAGGCATATACTATTTCTAATAAATCCAAGTAGTGTGTTTCATAGTTCTCCTTAGTATTTCTCAATTTCATTGAAATGTAAGTGATAACTCGACCGTCTTGCATCAAAACTACGCCTAAACCTTCCTTGGATGTGTCTGTGCATACTAAGAATTCCTTGTCCATGTCGAGGACCTTCAGTATCGACATTGTCGTTAAAGACTATTTAAGCTTTTGAAATTGTTCCGTGCATTTATCTTTCCATACAAACTTATTTTTTTCTTCTGCAATTCCGTTATTGGATTTTCTATCTTTGAAAAACCTTCGATGAATTGTCGGTAATATCCCACTAAACCCATAAAGATACGTAATTCTTGTACATTTGTTAGAGATGGTCATTCCATAATAGCCTCTACTTTCGTTGGTTCTTGATCGTAGCTTTGTTTAATTGACAGTAGTCAATGCAAAGCCTCCACGATCCATCCTTCTTTCTAACAAAAATCATTGGCACACCCCATGGTGATATTCTTGGACATATAAGTCCTAAATCCAACAAACCCTTCAATTTCATTTTCAACTCCTACAATTCTGGTGTTGAAATCTAGTATGGAGTTCTCGCAATCGGTTATGTTCCAAGTTTCAAATATATTGGAAACTCAAGTTCTCTTTCTAGTGGTAAACCTAGTATTTCTTCTGGAAACACGTCTGTAAACTCTGATACTACCGAAATTTTTTATAATCCTTCTGTCTTGCCCTTTTCATTAAGTGATAGGATTGAATATAACTTGCATCCCTTGCACATAATGTTTTATAATTGTAGGGATGAAATAAACCTTAGTGAAAGTCCCTTTTTTCTTCCTACAAGCACTCTACTATGTCCCAAATCATACATCAAGATTAATCGCTTTTTCTTATAGCTATGTATCACATCATGCGATTCCAACCATTCCATGCCAATGACTATGTCATAAGATCCTAAGATCATGACATATAGGTTGGAATTTTTTTTAAAATAACCCAAGTTAATGCTATAGTCCATAACCTTCCCTCCAACCTTATTCTTAGTACCAAATGCCATTTCTACATATCTTAACTTGTCCTGATCGAATTCCTTTACCTTAATTCTCTTAAGCACTACCTTGAAATAAAGTTTTTTGTGGCTCCTGGATATATCAAAATACTAAAATTGTGGTCGACAATTGTACCTAACGTCTTGAGAAAAATGGAATGGTGCTCGGCCTGACAGTTGTTCACCACTTCATGTATCTTGTGGGCCTTGCCCAAATATCCAACTGTAGTGGGTCTTGATTATCGAGCCGCTCTATCCTTATCAATTAGAAAATCCCACTAGTAATTTGTCTCTCCACATGTCCAACATCTAGTCTTTAGTCTGATGGTCCTAGTCCCGAATGTAGAAGATCTTGGCCTAGCAGTATGTGGTTTCTACTGACTGTGCCTAAATTGTTGTTGCTGCTACGGATGATTTTTTTGGTGTTGTTGTTGTGGTGCTCTGTAAGGAGTCCTCTATTGACAATTTTTTCATCTCGGTGTTGAGAACATAGGTCCTCTAGGCGTATCTTGATGATCATAAGTCAGTCTCATTGGCATCTAATGTTGTTGCACTCCCAGTGTCGCTGATTCGATCGGCTTGCAAGGGGTCCTACCTTGACCCCCATTGTTCAGTTCTTCCTCAACTATGAAGGCCTTTTGAACTGCATCGTGTAACGTCTAGGGAATTAGGATTCTCACCTTCGCACGAATACTGAAGTTAAAGACAAACAAAAACTTGTTGACCTTTAATTTCTCTGTGTTCAGATGTGGAGCATACCTAAGTAGCTCCATGAACCTATCCTCATATTCTGACACCGTATGACTACCCTGTTGTAAGGCATTGAATTAATTAAGCTGACACTCAATGAATTCATAAGAAGAGTACCTCTCCCAGAATCCTTCCTTGAACAATTCCCATAACATGTCTTCCACGACCATATTTAGTTGAGGTAGGAGTGTCTTCCACCAAATTAGAGAACTCCCTTTCAGTTCAAAGACCTCCATGTAGACTTTCATTTTGGAGGCGTAGTCACAAAGTGAAAATCACATCACCATATTCTCCAACCATGCCTCGGTGGATAATTCGTCCATGGCACCCCAAAACTCAAGAAATTTCACCTTATCGATTTCTCTGTGAATACTACTACTACCTGCTAGAGTGTGCTTTGAACCCTCATTGGGCACATGCGTTATTCCCTCATCTCAATCAATATGGTTGATCAATGCCTTAGATATCCTTTGGAAGAATCTCATCATACCTACCACATCTCCTACAACAACCTGCTCCTGCTCAATAGTCTTCTCATCTCCCTGAGGGTTATATCCCTCTAGTGTGGATACTATCGGAGGCCGAGGCACATCTCTTCCTCCCGCACCATGACATCTTCTTCCTTTGCGTCCTCTACCCATGATTGCTTGCATGGAAAATTTATAAAATATATTAGTGATACATTTTAGTCATTTTATTTAACACAGTGGAAGGCATAACGATCCAATGTTGTAGGGTTGAACCCACTCTGATACCGTATGTAACGACCTCGCTTCATTAAGGCATAAATATAAGTGGGTAATTTTTTTTTTGAATCATTAGTTAGGACATGTGTTATGCAAGAATGACATACACCAATATTAAAACCAGCTAAAATCATATTTTTCCCTACTTAGCATGAAATCATATACAAAATCACTTGGTATTCATAGATCGATCATATCACATAAGATAACAAAGAAGACACCCTCCCAACCTACCCTGCAAGGTCAATACCTCCAAGACAAATAATCAATGCCCAAGTCTAGGATTCATCCGATCGATTTTGACCATTTAAGGTATTGGGATTGGCAATTGTTCTGAGGAACAAGGATATATCTATTTCCCACAACTTCAAACAAATATCAAAATCCAAGACTTGATCAACAACAAAACTTAACCATAAATTTTCAAGGCACAAAATGTATAATCTACTACACTACACAATCATTCAAGAATACTCCACGTAATTGATCAAGTACATAATATAACATTTATTACCAAGAATAACAAGAATATCCACTTAACTAGAAAGTAGAGAATCTGTGTAATGAATCCTCTAGCCAGATAATACAGAATGATCTACACTATTCAATTAATTCTTAATTATTCAATAAATAAATCATTAATTTAAAACTCATCAATATACAAGGACTTCCATAATATATACATATTAATCTTATTAACAGTTATTGTAACCCTATAAATATTATTTTAATTACTTATGAGAAAAACCGCAGTAAGTACTCTTATTATTAACTCTATTTATCTCCCTTAGGTAGAAATTATTGATATAAGTTTCCACATATAATATGACATCATCATTGGTTGATAATGAAATTAACTACTAGAATCTTATTAAATTATTTGATTTCAATTATTAACTAAAAAACAGTTGTATACATAAGTTTATTGGTAGAATTCAATGGTATTAATTTAGTAGAATTTTACATCAATGAAAGCATTTTAAAAGATGATTATTACTGTCCTAAGGAATGTAATGCCAGAACGATAATCCTCTCAAAGCTAACAGATTGATCAACTGCTTCATCAATAAATTGTAACTTCGGGTATTCGTAGACACCCAATCAATCCTTACCATATTGATTACCTATGTAATACGATATATATAATTTTAGGATTATATATATTCTAATGACAAGAGATTGGATGTATATTCACTCACGGTTCACATATACACTGGAGTAAACTGACACCATAGGAGTTATGATTATTAATCACCTTAATAGAGAGGAAAAACTATAATCCGCAGACCCATAATTTGTCTTTCCATTATCAATTCACTGTAGTTAGAGAGGGCGTGAGATCTGTAGAAATTTATGTGAGCTAAATTGATGTTATTCTTAAAATTACAATTCTTGGCTGGCAAATGTGTTACTAAACTCTTTCTAAAAATAACCCCATGATGAACGTTGTGCCTGAAACAAGATTGTGGAGAAAATCTATGGGTTATTCTCAGCACCTTTACGAAGATTCATTTTCTATGGGGAATAGAAACCATGTAACGATCCGATTCAACAATGCACCATGCAATTAACTAATATATTAAGTATAATCCACAAGTGGAGACTGGAAAAAATACTAAAAAATCCGCAGTCCAAATATCCATAAAATCATAGCACAAGAAGGAACGACTCCACTTCTAATCAACCATGAATTTAATCTAACAGTTACACAATATATATATATATGTGTGTGTTTAAATTTATCATACTAATCAAGTTATGGCATCATATAGATAATTCATTCTTATTACATTCTGGAAAGTAAATCCTCATACATTAATAAAATCCAACAAAAAATTCCACATACGAATTCAATACAGAAATACAAATTGGTCCTCCTACCAAAATTAATAATATTACAATGATTCTATCAATTAAATAAACAACTAATTTCAAGTATCAAGACCCAAATCTTGTAGATATTCGATGTTGAATCTTTAATTTGAAGACGTTCTTAAGAACTCCTTGATTTCACCTACTAATCCAAGGATTTCATTGGTACGTCCCAACCAACGATAGGGGTACTCTTATTCCTCCTTATCCCCCCATGTCGCAAAGGGGCCAAGAACAAAACCATAACACAATAACTTCCAAGCTTCTCTCGCATGGAAGAGCTTCCACTCTTTCCAGAAGCTGGGATTCCCAACTCTCACAAGTAAAATATAGTCCAACAAAATTTTGGTAGCATAAAAATACTAAGTGATATCCTTTCCCCTTCTTCCCCATTTCTTTTATAGGTAAATTCCCATTGACACTTGTCCACATTCACAAGTAATTCAATTTTTTTAATCATTTTATTAGTGATTATTCACCCACACACTTGTCTCACTCTCCACAAGTTGCACAAGTAATTACCTGATCCAGATTATTTTCAGAACGAAATGAAAGAAAATATATTACAATGAAACACTCATGAAAATTGCTAGAAACAGAGAAATACAACAATACTTGATTTATATTAATGAAATAATTGTAAGGAGACTGTAAAAATCCAGAGTGTAAGACTCGCTAGATTTGTGGTCGCTTTATCTCTGACAAGAGATGTGATGGCTACGCTCATTCGCCAAAAGACCATTACAGTGTGGATCTAAAGGCCTTTTTTTATGATAAACATGAATTCCAAAACCCTAGACGTCCAGAAACCTAACCCTATGAGATGAAACGCCAAAATTCATGTGGTCCTCGTTTGGGTAAGTTAGTACATTAACTTCTCGGGGTCGTAACTTTTCCATAAGATCTTTTTTTTAGGTGAGTGATAGCCCATTGGAAAGGTATTTTAGAGAACTATGTATTATGTCGTCAAAATTTGACTCCGTCTACAATTTGACTGTGATAAGCCAAAATAACATTGTTTAAGGCCCCAAAACGGACCTGGAAGTACAACAATATGTGCTAACATGAAAAAATAAAAAATAAGCCAGTTGGATTAGGTGGGAGGCCACCAGTATCCACCTAGAAGACGTGTAGGGATTCAAATAGCCTCAAAAGTGTAGAACCCACAATTACAAAGAAGTACAAAAGAACATGTTGAAATAAAAACTTACAAAAGGAGCTAGTTGGAACAGGTGGGTGGTCACCAATATCCACCAGAATCAATCCTCTCCCCTTAGGAAGCAATGGTATCCATTGTGTTGAGTGCCCAGGGAAGAGGGGAAATAATTTTTTGAATCTGAATCTTGGTGAGCTGCATGGTTTGTTGGATAGGTTGTGATGTGGTGTACACAACCCCCTTCTCTCCTAGGGATTATGCAACCTCTCGGCCTTGGATCTTCAAAATCTCCTAACCGAACTGGTTCTTCGGGCCTTCGATAGACCCTAAGAGATTTGCACACTCACAAAGGTCCCCTTGATGTCATGTCTAAGTTCGAATAACTTAAAACTCCCCTCTCCGACACTTGGAGACACCGATTAGCGAGTCTTAGTCTTGTGATATGATCTTTCTCCTCTATGTGACCATGATCTATGTGACCACTTAGGGTTCCAACAATACTGCAATCTCCTCCTATGTTTCTTTCTGAAACAATTTCCTCTAAACTCATGGGTCTCTGCCACATGTCTCATTGAATCTGATGGTCTAGCTTAAGCTTCGGGTTCCATCAATTCGTGAAACTTCGCTTACTCCAGTCTTACTTCCTTTGGATTTTTGATTCCCAGATTCTGTAATCCGCTGCCACGTGTCTCCTCGCAAAAAATGGTTACTATTCACCCCGCAAGTTCGCAACTTTGGCGATCTCACCTTTCTGTGTTTCGAAGTGTTCTGAATATCGACCTCCAAAATACCTCACAACAGTCCTTCATGCAACTCCTCCCAGATATGATGGTCTGTAATGATTCCAATCCCTCCTGGGTAGATATCGCTTCGCTAAATCAGAGGAATCTTAAAGGAATCCTTCGTTAGAATATTTCTCATTGTTTTTCCTCCTAAGCTTGTTCTTTGTTGAACTCTCATATCCTTAGAGTGCTCCTTTCGACACTTAGTCGAAATTCAGCCTGTGCACGCCTTGCAATAGGTTCTCCTCTGAAATCCAGCCACTCTGTGGGAAACTTCAACTACTCCCCTTGAGCTTATGAGTCAGAATAATCAGTCACACAATCCTTGCAGATAAATTTTCTCAGGCTATCTTTCCAGAACTTTCTGAATCAACTGGGTTCTGGCATGCACACATTGTAGACATTATGCACTCTTTGCACGCATAAGGTTCATGTTATATATTTTGATCTTACAAATCAAAACAGAATCCGTCAATGCACTCCTTGAGGACACTATGCACACTTGCATTTTCTTATAGAAGAGAAACAATCAAAACTTATCCAAAATCTCACAGATTCATACATATAGCCATGCAAATGCATGAATAATTTCAAGAACAAAAATTAACAGAGAATTGAAAATAAACAGAAAGTTTACCATTCACTCATTCAGATAGACGCGTCAACACCATAGATTTGGGACAATGCTCCTCTATTATACTAGCTAAACTGAAATATACATATGTTCATACACTGCTTCTCGATAGCTCTCAACTCTCTACTACAATGGCGATAACTCTCAATAACTAGAGTGCAAACAAACTCTATTGGGAAACAATACAAAGCTTTATACAAGAGGGATCTTCGAGTTCTTCACTCCAACGAATCTAAAGCTATCCTATTGACTTAAAATCTATCAACTACTAACATTTATTACAATAAATATTTGTGACAGACAGATCATATCGAACACATCGAATCTGTACTACACTTGGATACATTAAAAGAAAATACATTCTTCGATGTCTTCATGAACCATCCATCTCTACATCATTTAAGATGTTTTTTATTTACAACTCCCTTCAAAATATTTGTGTAATACACATTCTTCAAAATTCAAACTTCTTCAAAATGTGCACTAGTGCACCTAGCTGTCCTCTACTCGTGCTTTGCTGGCAATGCTCCTGCATCATACTCCTCTAGATGAGAACTCATGGACTCTTGTCCATGAGCTCTTGCACCGACCTTACATGCTTTTGGATATCTGCATCATTTACCCAACTGGCATCTTCTACTGGTTGTCCTTTCCACTTCACCAAATAGTCAAAATATTTCTTCCTTCTGGTCTTCTTATCAATTCGACGATCTACGATTTGCTCCATCTATCTTCTATGCTATAGGCATTTTCTTTTTCCACTGGACCTCCTTCTGATCTTTGGATCCTCCGACTCCATATTTCCTATAAGGATACAAGTCCGCAATGTTGAATATGGGTGATATACTCACATCTCCTTGCAGTTCTATTTCATAAGCATTCTCACCAAATTTTCTTAGGATTTTGCATGGTCCTATATTTTTCAACTTTAGCTTATTATATGTTCCCCTTGGGAATATTTCTTTTCTAAGAGGTTCTAGAACTTGATCTCCAACTTCAAATTAAAGTCTCCTCCTATGTTGATCATCTCTGTGTTTGTATTCACTGGTTCTCTTCTTCAATTGCTCCTTGATCTGATTATGAAGTTCCTACATTTCTGCAGCAAAGTCTTCGGCTCCAACGCTCCTAAATTTTCTCTGTTCCAAATCTCTTAACTCTAACACTCCCCTCGGATAAATTCCATACACTATTTGAAATGAACTCTTTCCGATACTTCTGTTCACTGAGTCATTATATGAAAACTATGCTTGTGCTAGAATATGATCCCACTGGCTATGGTGTTCAGTGACCAAACACCTCAACAAATATCCTAAACTTCGATTCACCACTTGAGTCTGTCCATCTGTTTGAGGATGATATGAAAAACTAAAGGATAGTTGTGTCCCCATCTTCTTCCATAATGTTCTCAAGAAATGACCAAGAAATTTGGTGTCCCTGTCTGAAATAATACTCCTGGGCAATCCATGGAGTCTTACAACTTCCTTGAAAAACAAGTTAGCAACGTGTGTTGCATCACTAGTCTTCTGGCATGGGATAAATTGTTCCATCTTTGAAAATATGTTCACTACCACAAATATGGAATCATTTCCTCTTTGTGTCCTTGGCAATCCCAACAAAAAATTCATGCTTATCACATCCCAAGGCCTCTCAGGAATAGGAAATGGTTGATACAACCCAATATTATTCTTCTTTCCCTTCACATACTGAAAAATCTTACATTTGTTTACAAACCTTTTCAACTCTTCTCTCATACATGGCCAACAATATGAACCGTTCAACTGTGAAAACATTTTTACATGGCTGAAATGTTCGGCTAGACCTCCACTGTGCTTTTCCTTCAGCAGATTCTCCCTCGTCGAACACTATGGTATGCACAACTTCCATCCTTTGAATAGAAACCCATCCTAAATCAGATATTTGGCCCACTAGCTTCTGTCTCTGAGCACTGGATTCACACACACTTCATATGCCACTTGAAATTTGGATCACTATGATACATTTCCTTAAGTTGGTAAACCCCAAGGTCTTCACTTGAAATTCCTGCAGAATTAGACATCTCCTGCTCAATGCATCAACAACCTTGTTAGAATTACCAAAAATATGTTTGATGAAAAAAGTGAAATTTTGAATAAACTCTGTGCACTTGGCATGTCTTTGTTTTAGTTTCTCTTTTCTGGCTATGAATTGTAAATCATGATTATCGCTATACAAAACAAACTCCTTCAGAACGAGATGGTTCCTCCACTTCTTCAAGGCTTGAATTATGGCATATAACTCTTTATCATATGTGGAGTATTTCCTCTTGGAAACATTCATATTCTCACTGAAGTATGCAACATGCCTATTATCTTGTCTTAAGACCTCTCCAATTGCAACTCCACTCGCATCACATCTCACCTGAAATGTCTTCCTGAAATCCAGCAATACTAGAATCGGTTGTTCCGTTATCTTCTCCTTCAATATGTTGAATCTCTTCCCGGTCTCTTCTGTCCATTTGAAATACTTATGTCTTTTCTTCACTGTATCCATCATTTGTGCACCAATCTCACTAAAATTTATCATGAACTTTCGGTAAAAAAAAATTGATCCATGGAAGCTTCTTACCTCAAATATATTCCTTGGCAACGACCATTCTTTCATTGCTTTCACCTTCTTGAGATCCATCTTCAATTCATTCGAAGAGATAAAAAAAACCCAAATAAATGATCTCTCTCTTCATGAAAGAGGACTTCTTTAAATTGATCAACAAATTCTCTAGCTATAACCTCTTCATCATTAATTTTAAGTGCCTCAGATGCTCCTCTTCATTTTTACATAAGACCAATATATCATCCAAATATACGATCACAAAATTTCGAATAAAATCTTTCATCACTTCATTCATCAACCTCATAAAAGTACTTGGGCATTATTTAATACAAATGGCATAACAATCGATTCATATAATCCCTCATTTGTTTTAAAGGTTGTTTTCCACTCATCACCATCTCTCATCCTTATTTGGTGATATCCATTTTTAAAATCTATTTTTGAAAAATAGTTTGTTGCACTTAAACAATCCATCAAGTCATCCATCCTCGACAATGGAAATATGTATCTAATGGTGATCTTATTTATGGCCCTTGAGTATGTACACATTATCCATCCTCCATCCTTATTTGGACTCAACACAATTGGTATTGCACATGGACTCAATATTTCTCTGAACAAACCCTTATCTAACAGATCCTAAACCTGTCTTTTCACCTCCTCATTCTCTCGAGGTGTTAACTTGTAGATTGCTTTGTTTGGCAGGATTTCTCCTAGTATCAAGTCAATGTGATGGCTGATACTTCTGATAGGTGGAAATGAGCTTGACAACTCATCCACTACTATGTCAACAAAATTCTCTAACAGCTCCTGAACTTCCTCAGGAAAAGCCTCTATAGAAGTACTTGGAAGGGTAACTTTTGGCTTCCTCACTACAGCAAATTGCATCTCCTATTCCTTCTTAACTTCACTTAGGAGTTCCTTCCAACTCATGAGAAGTATACTTATGTTGGTTTCTTACTTCACTTTCTTCTCTTCAATTGGCAATAACATGTGTGTCCTACAATTCTTCTCCAAGGTATAAGTATTTATTCTCCCATCATGAGTGATAGTCCTGTCATATTTCCATGGTATTCCCAAAAAAAAATGACATACATCCATGAAAATCACATCACATATAATTTCATCTCTATATCCTCTTATCTTAAATTCAACCAGGCATTGTTTAGTGACTATTACTTGATGACCTTTTTGAAACCATGAGACTTTATACAGCGTCGAATGTACAGTCATCTCCAGCTCTAAATTCTCCACCATCTCTGTGGATACTAAATTATCAGTGCTCCCACTATTAATTACCACCTTTCATACTCTGCCTTTATTCTTGCAAGTTGTCCTGAACAAACTGTTCCTCTACACCGACTTTTCAATTTTTGGCTCTGGCTTCAAAAGAAATTCCTTCATCATCAAAGATCTCCCATATTTTGCACCTTCTGCCTCTACATCTTACTTATGTGCTTTCGAAATGTGATCTTCACCTCCTTCTTTCTTCCTCTCGAGAGATTCCAAAGACATGTGTCCTACCTTTCCACACGCATAACACTTTATCTCACCTCCTCCTCTTCCTCTAGGGAAATACTTTCTACCACCACTATGCCTTCCTAGGGAACTTCCTCCTCTCTCAGAGTGACTATGTGGTTTCTCTGCCTCACCTTTGGGATTCCGTGTCTTGTCATGGGAAACTCCTTTGCCTCTATTCAAGATTCTACCTCTATTTGTTTTACTCTGCTTCTTGGCCAACTTCTCCTCTTCTTTCAGTGCAACCTAGTACGCATCCTCCACGGTCTTTACGGTCATCATGATGATTTCATCTTGGATTTCATATCTCAGGCCATTGGTGTACCTGGAAATATTTCCCTCGTCTCTCTTTTTTTTTCCATCCATGATGTTCATTCTGTAGAACTCCTTTGTGTACTCCTTCATAGTCATCCCTTTCTGTCTCAAGTTCTGCAACCTCCTAAACAGATTTATCTGATAGTCCTTGGGTATGAATTTTTCCTTTAGCTTAGCTACCATTCGATCCCAACTCTTAATATTTAGTTTTCCTTTGCTTCTCCTTTCATCATGCAGTTCATCCCACCACAGTTTTGCATGTCTGTTGAACATGGTGACATCATGTTTTACCTTTTTCTCTTTGTCGACATCTTCATAGTCAAAATACTTGTCCATTTCTCGTATCTAATCAAGAAATTCTTCAATGTCCAAATTACCCTCATACATTGGGATATATATCTTTGTTCTAGATCCCAACTTAACAATCTCTTTCAACAAATGCTCTTCCGCAACATCCTTTGCTATATATTCTTCAACTTGCACTTCTTCATTTTCTGCATCGCTGACATCTCCAACATCACGTGCTCTCTTTTGCATTGTTTCCATTGCATCCATCCTTTCTCTGAGTTATCTCATGTCCCTTTCCATAACTCTATTTGATATCGGTGGCTATGCATGTCTCTTGGGAGGAATTATGCAGACGTTTCTGATACCACCCAATGATACCAGCCTACTTCTCTATCTCCTTTACCTACATAAGTCAATTATGTATCTTCTCTGATACCACTCTAGTGTACACAACCCCCTTCTCTCCTAGGGATTTTGTGACCTCTCAGACTTGGATCTTCAAACTCTCTGAACTGAACTAGTTGTTCCGGCCTTTGACAGACCCTGAGCTATTTACACACTCACACAGGTCCCCTTGATGTCGCGGGTAATTTTAAACCACTGAAAACTCCACTCTCTGACGCTTGGCAAAACCAATTAGCGAATCCTAGTCTTGCGCTAGAATTTTTCAATTCTATGTGACCACGGGCTATGCCCTCGACCAACCCTTCGCCACTTCGGGATCTATCAATAATGAAATGTCCTCCTCTTTTTCTTTCCAAAATAGCTTCCTCCGAACTAACAAGTCTCTGCCACGTGTCTCCCTGAATCTGACAATCCAACTTAAGCTTTGAGTTTCGCAACTTCACGAAACTTCGCTTACTCCACTCTTACTTCCTTCAAATTTATGATTCCCAGATTCACTAATCCATTTCCATGTGTCTCCTTGTAGTAAACGATTAATATTCACCTCACAAGTTCGTGACTTCGATGATCTCACCTTTCTGTGTTTCAAAGTGTCCCAAAATCTGACCTCCAAAATACCTCATGGTGGTCCTTCATGAAACTCCTCCCAGATCTAACGGTATGGAATGATTCCAATCCCTCTTGGGCGGATCTCACTTTGCTAAATAAGAGGAATCTTAAAGGAATCCTTCCTTAGATGATTTCTCGTTGTTTTTCCTCCTAATCATTTTCTATCTTGAACTCTCGTCTCCTTAGAGTGTTCCCTCTAACACTTAGTCGAAATTTAGCCAGTGCATGCCTTGCAACCGATTCTCCTCTGATATCTAGCCACTCTGTGGGAAACTTCAACTACTCCCCCTGAGATTATGATTTAGAATACTCGGTCACACTCTCCTTGTAGATAATATTTCTCAAGATATCTCTCCAGAACTTTCTGAATCAACTGGGCTCTGGCACACACACTTTGCGGATGCTATGCACTCTTTTCATGCATAAGGTTCATGTTATCTCCTCTGAGCTTACGAATAGAAAAAAACTTTGTCAACGCACTCCTTGCAGACACTATGCACACTTGCATTCAGTCGTAAAAGAGAAACAATTGAAACTTATCCAAAATCTCACAGATTCGTACATCTAGCCATGTAAATGCATGCATAATTTTAAGAACAAGAAATAATAGAGAATTGAAAATAAAAAGAAATTCTACCATTCACTCATTCAGATAGATGCATCAACATCATACATGTGGGACAATGATCCTATGTTATATTAGTTCAACTGAAATATACATATGTTCATACACTGCTTCTCGGCAGCTCTCATCTCTCTGCTACAATGGTGATAGCTCTCAATAACTAGAGTTCCAATAACCTCTACTAGGAAACAATAGAAATATTTATACAAGAGGGATCTTCAAGTTCTTCCCTCCAATGAATCTAAAGATATCCTATTGAATTAAAGGATATCAAATACTAACATTTATTACAATAAATATTTGTGAAAGACAAATCAGATTGAACACATTTAATTTGTATTGCACTCGACTACATTAAAAGAAAATACATTCTCTGATGTCTTCATGAACCATCCAACTCTACAACATTTAAGATGTTCTTTAATTACAACTCCCTTCAAAATATTTGCGTGATACACATTCTTCAAAATTTAAACTTCTTCAAAATTTAAACTTCTTCAAAATGTGTTCTAGTGTGCCTAGCTGCCTCTGCTTGTGCTTTGTTGGCGATGCTTCTACATCATGTTGCTTGGTATGTGGAAGACTTTCACAAACCGATTTTTGGCGAGGTTGAATATGATACACCAACCTATTGTCTATGGGTTTGTTAGGGCATTGTGTAGGCACCATTGTAGGTGAGGAAACAATATCTTCTTTCTCTTTGACAATCTATTTTTGTTGGATAAAAGGTGTTGAGGTTGCAGTGGTTGGAGCGGTCTTATGTGCATCCTTTGAATAGACTATAAAGAGGATGAATTTTACAGTATGAGATATTACCTTGTGACACTTTTTTGAGGGAGAAGTAATCGAAACTACCTCTGGTATCTGATAGAGTTGACCTCCTAGAGTAATAATGATACTACGCGGTCTAGACTCATAGACAACATGATGTCTCCACATATATGGTTGGCTCAAAACCACATCATATACATCAAGAGGGGAAACGTCACACACTACCTCATCCTTGAAGGTTTGGATGCCATATGACAGGTGACACTGTTGGATGAAATGGATATCTCATTCCTGGTGAAGCCACCCGATGTCGTATGGTTGTGGGTGTGGCTTTGTTGACAACCCCAACTGTTTGATGGACTTAGCTGAGATGAGGTTCTTCTGACTGTCATTATCAATAATCAAATGTAACAGGGTCCCTTTCACCCACATCTGTGAATGGAATAGGTTCTCCTACTCTTTAGGATCTACTGATTCTTCTAGTTGAATTGTTGTGGTTGCAATAGTGGTAGTGGGGTATGCATTGATGATCTTTCTGTTTTCAATATTTTCTAGATCAGATTCTAAATTAGGGTTCGGCTCCATGTTTTTGAACTCAGTCGCTAATGATTGTTTCAAGCGACATTCATCGGTGTTTTGCTAGAGGATTTTGTGGAAGTCACACCACTTCCTAGTGTCATTCTTCATCTTTCCTTTACCCTTCTTTTCCTATGTCTTGGAATGGTTGTATCGAGGATATTCATTAGGGTCTTCCTTACCATGCTTTGGTTGTTTTAGATTTGCAGACTTGAATTCCCATTTGTTCTAGTGCCTAAATTTCTTCTTGATTTTGACATCATATCGATAGGAAGCTCCCAATGATGAGATGTTTAGGAAATCAACATTGTTTTGTATGTACCTATCCAGAGCCCCACGGTATTTTAGAACTAGATGTCGCTCAAAGTATTTGATACCTATCTTGGTGCACCATGTATGGAAAGTATTTGTGAACTCCAACAATGTTTGTCTCTTCTCCTACCATAGTGTGGTCCATATCATGTACTGGTCTTCATAGTTATCAACATGGTAGTACTATTCCTTGACCGCATACACAAAAAATTCCCAAGTGGGCTCAGCCCCATATATTCTGGATTCCTTCCTGGAAATTTTCTCCCAGTAAGTTTCCCACCAATGTTTGACATGGGGGAGAGCCTTGAGGAGTGCGAAGGTGATATTTTCCCCATCGAAAAATTTTGAACAGAGAAATAAACTTCTAATACATTTAACCATTTTTCTAGCACATTTGCATCTATCTAACCTTCAAATATGGGAATATCAAAATTAACTTGTACCTTGAATGAAGAGGTTCCTTCAAAATGGTCGCTTGATGAAGATGTGCCTTTTTCTATCGGTAGGCATTGAAGGATGTGTGAAAAATTATTCATCATTTCATCCCTTTGTCGTGCGAGAGATTGCTCAAGAAACATGTTAATAGAATCTTCTACTCTGTTGTTTTTCTTTTCTACCACCATAGAGGGTTTCTTGGGCGTGTGAGAGTGATTGTCCTCAAGAGAGACAAGATTGAGACCCAAATGGCTATACTCGGACCTCATCGAGGATATGCGTTGAAAAGCGATCAAGAGAAGCATGCTCTGATACCACTCATCTAGATTATTTTCGGAACGAAATGAAAGAAGAGATATTACAATGAAACACTCATGAAAATTTCCATAAACAAAGAAATACAACAATACATGATTTCTATTAATGAAAGAATTGTAAAGATATGGTAAAAATACAGAGTGGAAGACTCTCTAGAATGGTGGAAGCTTTATCACTGAGAAGATATGTGACGGCTACACACATTTTCCATAATATCATTATAATGAGGCTATGAAGGCCTTTTTTTATGATAAACATGAATTCCAAAACCCTAGACATCCAAAAACCTAACCCTAGGAGATGAAACGCCTAAATTCATGTGGGCCTCATTTGAGTAAGTTAGTACATTAACTTCCCGGGGTCATAACTTTTTCATACGATCTCCTTTTTAGGTGCGTGATAGCCCATTGGAAAGGTATTTTAGAGAAATACACATTATGCTATCAAAATTTGACTACGTATACAGTTTTATTGTGGCATGCCAAAATAACATTGTTTAGGGCCCCAAAATAGACTTGTAAGTACAACAAGATGTGTTGGCATGAAAACATACAAAATAAGCTAGTTGTATTAGGTGGGAGGTCACTAGTATCCACCTTGAATATGTGTAGGGATTCATATAACCTCGAAAGTGTAGAACCCACAATTACAAAGAAGTACAAAAGAACCTGCTGAACTAAAAACTGACAAAAAACTCCACTTGGAACAGGTTGGTGGCCACCAATTTCCACCTGGATCATTACCCTTTTTATTTTAATTAAAAATCCATTTTCCCTCACATTCTCAAATGTGTTCCTATTTTTTCTCTTAGTTGTCCCCAAATTCTTATTTAATGAGTGTCCCCTAAGTAGATCTTATTTAGAGTTGGATTATGAGTCTTCTTTTAGTTATACTTAGTGGTATCTTGACTTATGATGTTATTCTATGTGTACATCCATTCTCTCATGTTTTATTTATTTTTATTTTAAAAATATCTTTTATTAATTTCATGCACACATGTGCATTTTATCTAACTTTTAAAATTTTTATTCACCTTTTTCCAAAAGTTTGATTTTATCTAAATTCTTTTGATTTATTCAATATTTTTAATTAGTCTCTTAATTAAAATTATAGTTAGACTTAGTCTTAGACTTAGGATTAGACTCTTTTTAGTATTCTAAGTTTATATTTTGCTAACTGATAAATTATCTAACAAGGTCTAAACATTTCAATGTTTTCTAGGCCACCTAGATTCATTGACGCAAGTTTTAATTTCGCGACGTGCCCTTCAAGATGCACCTCCATCCTCCAAGGGTGCCACTCTCCTTTTGAATATTTTTGGAAGTTTGTTCGACCCTTGGAGTCCACACTCCACTTGGTCGACCTTGTGAGAGACTAAGGGATTCTAAGGAATAAGGATTCCTCCTTATTGTGTGCCCCTTAGAATTATTCATGAGCGACTGTGTCAGTGTTCCCTCACGACATCGTGTAACTCTTGAACTAGGTAATCATTAACCTACAGTTCAGGTCACGGAGAGAGTGCTATTAGGTTGTGATAGGGACACTACCACACCTCTCCCTCAAATGTCTTGTTTATGTGCATGGCCCCTCTACTCCTTATGTGAGTCAAGTTAGCAACTATGATCAAGCCTTCATCTTCTAACAAAAACAGTGTCTATAATCCATGGAAATAAATAATTTTGTAATCAATCATATATCTCATGTGCGTAAAATGAAATATTTAAACAAAATACAATCCACTCCCTGACTAAATACGGAGTCCAAGGGAGTCCACTAATGACATCAACATCCATAATATGTCATGTGTCCTACACACTCAGGAGAACATCTCAACAATATCTGTCAATACATATATATATGAAAGTAACAATAATTCACAATACATCATCATCATCATCATATATAGCTCATAATTGAAACAACATCATAATGTACCATAACCGTATCACTTGCATGCAAGTGTCCTAAAAGAATAAATCAATATAAGTGTTCTCAGTAGAATGGGATGTTAAAATTATCATCATTGTCATCATCATGATCATCAACATCATCAAAATTAACCCTTCAACATTGACCAACGCCAATGGTCATGTGGACTACTCCAAGTAGAAAACATAGTCATGATATTTGTATTAATGAAACATTATGTTAGCACAATAAGTTTTTCTTAGACTGCTTTAAGAACAATCCTAATACTCATCAGAATTTGAAAAATTAAATCAATTTAAATTGGGTGGATCAACAAGAAATAGGGAAACAATTTGACTGTAGATCAGTGATCTACCATTCGGAATGGAGTTAAAAACACTCTACAGATTGAAGGAAATCAAGCTAAATATCTGGTTAAGAACTTATATGATGATGATTAGAATAAATAAGTGAACAAAAATAATAATGTATACTAAACATGGATCCTCTTTGCAGAATAGATTAGAAATGCTTGAACATAAACAATGAATAGCAGGCCATCTGTAACAAATCCTTTGCTACTCAGGGATCCATTAATCAAAGGAAGCCTTTGATCCTCAAATCCTGCAATATATTCAATCAAAAAGATAACAAGAAATTGTAAATCAAAGAAGACAAGTTGATAAACAACTCTCATGAATGTTTAATGGAAGAAATGCTAATTACAACTGGCCCTCAGGCTTACAAATGAGCGGCTAAACTACTCCTCCATCTCTCTCCTCTCTTGGATCATGAATACAACCCTTTCCTTATCAAAATCCACTTCATATATAGTGAATGATCTCTCTCTATTCTAAGGAGGTCGAAGCCAAGGAGATACATAAGATTCTCCTCCATTTAGGAGTTTGTTACAAAATATTCCAACAAAAACATAACAAATTCCTATTTTGGGGGATCTTGTCTATTGTTTTAAATTCCTTTTGAAAAAGGTCATGTTGCTTGATATGGAGATGGAACACATGTCCCTCATGTCCAAATAACTCCTAGGAAACCATTCAAACTTTCCCTAACAGTTCAAAGCCTTCCCATAGCTCAGATTTTTCAGACTGTTAGAGTTCACAATGCCTTTGACAACATGCGTGACAAACTTTCTTGTAGGTGATGATTTTGACTTTTCTCCCAAACTACAAACTAGGTTGGGATGATTTTTTGTCAGAAATTCAATGAAAATATGGTTCTTCTCCACACCAAAGTTCTGAATAACCCAAATTGGAATTCAAAAGTTGCGATCAAAACATGACTATGTTGTGTGCTAATTGCTACAAATTGTCCCAAATTACCAGTTCGTGACGCCAATGAGTCCAGGCGCTGCAAAATTTCTTGTAGCATTCTGTTTCACATTTTCTAAATATTCAACATCTAAAAACGTATACCATGCTTCCAAACATGCAACAAATATTCGCTATCTTGATATATAATTGAAGGAAAAACACAAAACTACTAGTTATATTTCAAAACTCATAACCATCACCAAAATGTTGTAAATGTATATCATAAGGTTCATTCCTCACAATACCTTGTGAGTGTTATTGTTTTTCTAACTGTCCATAATCACTGCTTTGAAGGATATCTTCTTTAATTCCTTTGACAATTGGTATTTGAAAATAGGGTAAACAGGAAAATTTGGGTTTGACAACAGAGCTTGCTTTACATGGAGTTAACCTTGCATAAACACTTATACACACCAGTGGTAATGTATATTTAAATCAGACAGTTTGCAACGTTGTGATATCAGTGGGATACCAATCTTGTTTGTAGAAGAAATGATAAGGTGATATTAAGATATTAGCTTTGACTAGTGGCCGAAATATTTTAGAGTGCCATAGTAATGTGCTTGAGAGTTGCTAGCAAAGGGAATTTAAAAGTTAGAATTGCCAGTCTGTAGCACCAATTTGCAGTTCCAAGTTTAGAATCAAATAACACACTTCAAGGAGACTATTAGAAATTCTATGACATAATCCCTGAAAATATCATTAAATGAAGGCATCAAATACCACAAAATCCCCCTTGACACGTTTCTTAGTTTCAATAATGAAATATAAGTGCATGAGGTATTCATAAGTACATTGTGACCTTTCCTGGTGAGTTGGTAGCAAATACACCTGACCATTTCATGTGCTAACATTGGCTCCACATGGGATGGCATGCTCCCTGTGAGCTGCCAAGAACATCCAGACATATGCCTAATATTGAGAACATCCCTGCAACTTTATCTAAATTGAAAAATGAAAACATATTGAAGCCAACAGTGTCTCCATTGGGATATGGAGTCTCATGTTGTTATTCTTCTACAAACAACACCAAACTCAAAAAAAAATACTTGAAAATATGGGCTTATTTATATACATTCCTACTTCTATGCAATTTTGTTTCTTGCTCAAGTGATATGGTAATGACAATACAACCATCCAAGTAACTGGATCAAAAATTGAAATCTACTTCCATATATATGGATGAGAAGACTAGAGAATAGAAAAATAAATGAACTAAAATCCTATTGTTACAACTATGGAAGTCTGCCTTTATGAAGTCATAAATATAAGAATGATGACCAAAATAAAACTCCATATATGTTTCCATGGGATCATCAAAATCATATGAGAGTACCTTTTTTTCTTTTCAAAAGAAATGGGATGACTGTGTGTATAAACTACTCCTTTGACAATGTTGTATTCTCCATTCAAGAAGCTAATTTCTCCAATCTGTTGGTCATCATTTGGTGATAAAGGAAGGATCAATTGTTTTTGTAGCTCTTTATTTTCACCTCCATTTTATTCCCAATAATCATACTCATAAACATCATATACAAGGACAATTCTAAGAGGTTTCAAAGATGTCATGAAGAAATTATGCTTATCATCATCACTAGAATATTCATAAAAAATAGGTTGATTGTAAAAATTTTATGTATCTTGGTATTCATAAATTTTTGTTTCAAGATGTTCTCTAGATGTTGGATGCATATCACAAATTTGATATTTATCAAAATCCAGGGAAGCCTCTATATCATAGTCAAAACTGCTAGAGACATTCAAATCAAGGAAAAATGTGTCTACAATGTTTCTATCACCACATCCTTATAACCAAAAGGAATACTAATTCAATGTTGGATTTAAGGTTCAAATTCTTTAAAACTGTTTTCAAAAAGAATATCACCCAGATAACTTTTTTTGTATTGATGATGAAAAAAAGTGTGAAACTCCTTCAAAGAATGAGTGATATCATTGGGGAGGGATTGACACCATTCACGAGTATGTTCTCCTAAATAAAATCTAAACATATTGATTAAGAAATAATCATGAACAAAATCATGTTCAAGCATGGATCTATGAAAATTTAATAAGTGCTTACTGGGATGATCATACTTGCTTCCTCTGAATCTAGGAATATAGTCATCCCATTCAACTATAGTAGGCACTGGATGTGGAAAACCAACTATGTCTGAGAAATCATAAAATGCATACCTCTGAACAAGGATAACATCCATTTCCATTTCCTTTCTATATAAGTGAAGTCGCCAACAAGTTCTTTTTTAATTTAGTGGAGTTGACGGGTGAATGATGCAAACTCTATCATGTGACCATCCCTTTTTCACCATCAAAGACTATATCTATTCTATGTCATTCTCTCAGGGTATATTACTTAATTTCCATACTTGACAATGACACCAAAAATGTTATAACTAGAAGTTGTTCTTAGATTGCTTTAAGAACAAGCCTAATACCCATCAGAATTTGAAAAATTAAATCAATTTAAATTGGGTGGATCAACAATAAAGAACAATAAAGAGGGACACAATCTCATTGTAGATCAATGATCTACCATTGGGCATGGAGTCCAATCCACTCTACAGATTGAAGGAAATCAAACTAAATATCATGTTAAGAGCTTATATGATGATGATTAAAAGAAATAAGTGACCAAAAATAAGAATATCTACTAAACAAAGATCCTCTCTGCAGAATAGATTGAAAAATGCTTGAACATAAACAATGATTATCAGGCCATCTACAACAGATCCTTTGGTTCTTATCGATCCATTAATCAAAGGCAGCCTTTGATCCTCAAAACATGCAATATATTCAATCAAGAAGATAAAAATAAATGGGAAAAAAAAGAAGACAAGCTGATAAACAACTCTCATGAATCTTTAATGACAAAAATTCTAATTACAAAATACCCTCAAGCTTACAACTGAGTATCTAAAATTCTCCTCCAAATCTCTCCTCTCTTGGATCATGAATCCAACCCTTTCCTTATAAAAATCCACTTCATATATAGTGAAATATCTCTCTACTCTAAGGATTTCTAAACCAAGGATCTACATAGGATTCTCCTCCATTTAGGACTCTGTCACAAAAGATTCCAACAAAAACATAACAAATTCCTATTTTTTGGGATCTTGTCTATTGTGATAAATGCCTTTAGAAATAGGTCATGAGGATTGATATGGAGATGGAACACATGTCCCTCATGTCTAACTAACTCCTAGGAAGCCATTCGAACCTTCCTCGATAGCTAGAAGCCTTCCCATAGCTTGAATTTGTCAGACTATTAGAGTTCACAATGCCTTTGACAACATGTACTGTGAATTTTCTTGTAGGTGATGATTTTGAATTTTATCCCAAACTACAAACTAGGTGGGGTTTATTTTTTGTCAGAAGGTCAGTGGTAATATGGTTCTTCTTCACACAAAATTTCAAAATCACCCATATTGGCATTCAAAAGTTATGATCAAAACATGACTTTGTTGTGTGCTAATTGGTACAAACTATCCCAAGTTACCAGTTCCCAACACCAGTGAGTCTAGGCGATGTGGAATTTCTTGTAGCATCATGTTTCACTTTTTCCAAAGATTCAATATCTTAAAACTTATACCAGGACTCCAAACATGCAACACAACATCATAATCTTGATATATAATGGGAGGTAAAACACCAAAACTACTAGTTATAGTTCAAAACTCATAACCATCACCAAAATGTTGTAAATGCATATCATAAGGTTAATTACTCACAATGTCCCCTCCCTTGTGAGTCTTCTTATTTTGCTTAATTTCCATACTCACTTCTTTGAATGATCTCTTCTGTAAATTCCTTTGACAGCTAGTATTTGAAAACAGGGTAAACAGGAAAATTTGGATTTGATGACAGAGCTTGCTTTACATGGAGTTCACCTTTCCTAAACACTTATACACAACAATGGTAATGAATATTTAAATCACGAATTTTGTAGCTTTGTGATATCAGTGGGATACAAATCTTGTTTGCAAAAGAAATTATAAGGTGAGATTAAGATAATATCTTTGACTAATGGGTAGAACTTAGAGTGCCATACTAATGTGCTTGAGAGTTGGTAGTAAAGGGACTTTAGAAGTTCACAGTGCCAGTTTGCAGCGCCAAGTTCAGAATCAAATAACACACTTCAAGGAGACTGTTAGAAATTATGTGACATAATCCTTTAAAGTCTCATTAAATGAAGGCATTGAATACCACAAAACTCCCCTTGACATGTTTCTTAGTTGTAATAACGAAAGATAATTGCATGAGGTACTCATAGGTACACTGCGAACTTTCCTCGTGATTTGGCAACAAAGATACCTGACCATTTCATGTGCTAACNAACATTAGCTCCATAAGGGATGGCATGCTCCCTGTGAGCTACCACGAACATGTAGACCTGTGCATGATATTGAGAACATCCCTGCAACTTTATCCAAAATTAAAAATTAAAAAAAATTGAATCCACTGATGTCTCCATTGGGCTATGGAGTCTTATGTTGTTATTCTTCTACAAACAACACCAAACTGAAAAAAAAAAAAATTACTCAAAAATACGAGATTATTTATACACATTCCTACTTATATCCAAATTTTTTTCCTGCTCAAGTTATATGGTAAAGGAAATACAACCATCCAAGTAACTGGATCACAAAATGAAATCTACTTCCATATTTAAGCATATATATGGCTGAGAAGACTGGAGAATAGAAAAATAAAAGAACTAAAATCCCATTCTTACAAGTATGGAAATATGCCTTTATGAATTCATAAATATAAGAATGATGACCTCAATACAAATCCAAATATCTTATCACGGGATCATCAAAATCATATGAGAGTACCTCTTTTTGATTTTCAAAAGAAATGGTTGAATATGTGTATAAACTACTCCTTTGACAATGTTGTATTCTCCATTCGGGAAGCTAATTTCGGCAACCTGTTGGTCATTATTTGGTGATAAAGGTAGGATCAACTATTTATATAGCTCTTTATTTTCACCTCCATTGTATTCCCAAGAATCATATTCATAAAAATCAAATACATGGACAATGTTTATAGATTCCAAATATGTCATGAAGAAATTATGCTTCTCATCATCACTAGAATATTCATAAAAAATAGGTTGATTGTAAAAAAAAATTGAATCTTGGTATTAATATTTTTTTGTCTCAAGATGTTCTCGAGATGATGGATGCATATCAACAACTTGATCTTTATCAAAATTTAGGGTATCTTCTGTATGATAGTCAAAACTGCTAGAGACATTCGAATCAAGGACAAATGTTTCTACAGTGTTTATATCACCAACATCCTTATAACCAAAAGGAATACTAATTGAATGTTGGATGTAAGGTTCAAATTCTTTACAACATTGTTCAAAAATAATATCAACCGTATAATTTTTTTTGTAATGATGATGAAAAACTGTGTGAAACTCCTTCAAAGAGTGAATGATATCATTGGGGAGGGTTTGACAGCATTCACGAGCATGTTCTCCTAAAGAAAATCTGAACATATTTATTAATACATCCTCATGAACAAAATAATGTTCAAGCATGCATCTATGAAAATTTAATAAGTGCTCACTGGGATGATCATACTTGATTCCCTTGAATCTGGGAAGATAGTCACCCCACTTAACTATAGTAGGAACTAGATGTGGAAACCAGTTATGTTTAAGAAATCACAAAATTCATACCTCTGAGGAAGGATATCATCCATTGTCATTTCCATCATGTAGCAGTGAATTCTCCAACATGTTCTTTCTTCATGGAGTGGAGTCACCAAGTGAATGTTGCAGTCTCTATCATGTGACCAACCATTTTTCAACGTCAAAGACTAGATCTGTTCTATGTCGTTCTCCCAGGGAAGGTTACTTCATTTTCATCCCCGACAACAATGCCAAAAATGTTATCACTAGAATTTGTTCTTAGAATTATTTAATAACAAGCCTATTACCCATCAGAATTTGGAAATTTAAATCAATTTAAATTGGGTGGATCAACCATTGGGCATGGAGTCAAAATTACTCTACACGTTGAAGGAAATAAAGCTAAATATTAGGTTAAGAGATTTTATGGTGATGATTAGAATAAATAAGTGTATAAAAAGAATAATGTCTACTAAACAAATATCCTTTCTATAGAATAGATTGAAAAATGCTTGAACAAAAAAAATGATGAATAGGACATCTACAACAGATCCTTTGTTGCTCAGGGATCCATTAATCAAAGGAAACCTTTGATCCTAAAAACCTACAATATATTCAATCAAGAATATAACAAGAAATGATAAATATAATAAGAGAAGCTGATAAAAAACTCTCATGAATATATGGCATAAATGCTAATTACAACAGGCCCTCAGACTTACAAATGAGCAGCTAAACGACTCTTCTAGCTCTCTCCTCTCTTGAATCATGAATCCAACCCTTTCCTTATCAAAATCCACTTCATATATAGTGAATGATCTCTCTCTACTATAAGGAGGTCGAAACCAAGAATCTACATAGGATTCTTCTCCATTTAGGAGTATGTTACAAGAGATTCCAACAAAAACATAACAAATTCCTATTTTTTTCGGATCTTGTCTATTGTGATAAATTACTTTTGAAACAAGTCATGTTGCTTGATATAGAGATGGAACACATGTCTCTCATGTCCAAATAACTCCTAGGAAACCATTTGAACCTTCCCTGATAGTTGGTACCCTTCACATAGATCGGATTTTTCAAACTGTTAGAGTTTGCAGCGCCTTTGACAGTATGCGTTGCAAATTTTCCTATAGGTGACGATTTTCAATTTTCTCCCAAAATACAAACCGGTTCAGGATGTTGTTTTATCAATAAGCCAATGGTAATATGCTTCTTCTCCACACCAAATTTCAGAAGAACCCATATTGGCTTTCAAAATTTACGATCAAAACATGGATCTGGTGTGTGATAATTCCTACAAACTGTCCCAAATTACCAGCTCGCAGCACCAATAAGTCTAGCTTATGTGAAATTTCTTGTGGAAGATTGTTTCACTTTTTCCAAATATTCAACATCTCAAAACTTCTACCAGGATTCTAAACAAGCAACAAAACTTCATTATATTGATATATAATTGGAGGAAAAAAACCAAAACTTCTAGTTATAGTTCAAAACTCATAACCATCACCAAAATGTTGTAATTGTATATCATAAGGTTCATTCCTCACAATCTCCCCTCCCTTCTGAGTCTTATTATTTTGTTTAGTGTCCATACTCACTGCTTTGAATGATATCTTCTATAAATTCCTTTGAAAGTTGGTATTTAAAAATAGGGTAAACATGAAAATTTGGGTTTGATGACAGAGATTTCTTTACATGGTGTTCACCTTGCCTAAATCCCTATACACAACAATGATAATGCATATTTAAATCAGGCAATTTACATGGTTGTGATATCAGTGGGATAAAAAGTTTGTTTGAAGAACAAAGAATAAGGTGAGATTAAGATAACATCTTTGACTAGTGGGAAGATTTTATAGTGCCATAGTAATGTGCTTGAGAGTTGGTAGAAAAGGTACTTTAAATGTTCATAGCACTAGTTTGTAGTTCCAGTTTCCAGCACCAATTTCAGAATCAAATAGTGCACTTCAAGGAGACTGTTAGAAATTATGTGACATGATCCTTGAAAATCTCATTAAATGAAGACGTTGAATACCATAATTCCCCTTGAAATGTGTCTTAGCTGCAATAAGGAAAGATAAGTGCATGAGGTACTCATAAGTATTCTATGAAATTTTTTGGTGAGTTGGAAGAAAATACACCTGGCCATTTCATGTGCTAACATTGGCTCCACAGGGAATGGCATGCTCTTTGTGAGCTGCCAAGAAAATGTAGACATGTGTCTGATACTGAGAACATCCCTACAACTTTATCCAAACTTAAAACTTAAAAAATATTGAAGCCATTAATGTCTCCATTGGTCTATGGAGTCTTATGTTGTTATTCTTCTACAAACAACACCAAACTAGAAAAAAATTACTTGAAAATACGAGCTTATTTATACACATTCCTACTTCTAGCCAAACTTTTTTCCTGCTCAAGTAATATGGTGAATCCAATACAACCATTCAAGTAACTGGATTATAAACTGAAATCTACTTCCATCTTTAAGAATATATTGGGCTAAGAAGACTAGAGAATAGAAAAATAAATGAACTAAAATCTCATTCTTACAACTATGGAAATATGCCTTTATGAATTTCATAGATATAAGAATGATGACCCCAATACAACTCCATATATCTTGCCACAAGTTCATCAAAATCATATGAGAGTACCTCTTTTATATTTTCAAAAGAAATGGGCTGACTATATGTATAAACTACTCCTTTGAAAATGTTTTATTCTCCATTTGGGAAGCTAATTTTTGCAATCTGATGGTCATCATTTGGTGATAAAGGTAGGATAAGTTCTTTTTGTAGCTCTTTCTTTTCACCTCCATTGTATTCCCAAGAATCATATTCATAAAAATCATATACAGGGACAATGTTGAGACGTTCCAAAGATGTCATGAAGAAATTTTTCTTATCATCATCACTAGAATATTCATCAAAAATAGGTTGATTGTAAAAAAATTATGAATCTTGGTATTCATAATTTTTTTTTTCTGAAGATGTTCTCGAAAGTGTAAAACATATCAACCGGATAAATGGTTTTCTCATGATTATGAAAAAAAGTGTGAAATAACTTCAAAGAATGAAATATATCATTGGGGAGGGATTGACACCATTCACGAGCATGTTCTCCTAAAGAAAATATGAACATCTTGATTAAGAAATCCTCCTGAATAAAATCATGTTCAATCCTGCATCTATGAAAATATAATAAGTTGTGATGATCCCAAGCCATTATGCAAGGATCATCACTATTTTGGTGTCTTTTCAAAACTTTTTCTGAGTGAGGTATTTCGTCAAACACTTTGTTGATCTACCTTTTAGATGTGTTTATATGTGTGTATGCAGCAAGAATAGAAAGAGATAACCATGGAACATACCTCAACCATATGCAATAAGATAGA
>ML780273.1:407058-428299 GCA_009831015.1 Picea engelmannii
TACTTTAATTCCCTCATTACTTTACCCCCTTTACTTTTAAGAAGACTTTAATTAACACCTAGGAGGGTTTTAGTTTACGCCCTAGGTTTATTTTTGTAGACTCTTTTCTTAGGGCTTGTCAAATTTAACTTAGAGATGTTTTACCTTTAGGTTTTGATTTGAACAGGGCGACAATTTAATTAGGGGAGTCGTTTTAAGAATTTTATCAGGCGTTAAAGTCTTAGGGTCATCTATGTTGTCTCATCATCATCATCCATGCGACGTGCCCTTCAGGACGCACTACGTGCTCCAAGGGTGCCACTCACCTCGTTTGCTTCCATTGCGCAACGTGCCCTTCAGGATGCACCACGTGCTCCAAGGGTGCCACTCGCTGACTTGCATTTCTTTGCGCGACGTTCCCTTCAGGATGCACCACGTGCTCCAAGGGTGCCACTCGCTTGCTTGACGGACTGGTAGAATCTATAACCCCTGGAGTCAACACTCCGCCAGGTGAACTTGTGGGAGACTAAGGGCTCTAAGGAATAAGGCCCCCGCCTTATTGCGCACCCCTTAGAATCATCGTGAGCAACTATCGCAGTCTTGCCTCACGACATCGTGGATCCTCTCGAACTAGGTAATCGTTAACCTACAGTTCGAGCCACGGCGGGAGTGCTAATAGGCTATGGCAGGGCTGCTGTCACACCTCTCCCTCAATCTCTCTGGAACTCGTGTGTGGCCCCTTTACTCGATATGTGAGTCTGGTCGGCAAGCTATCGTCAGCCTGCATCATCAACCATCATGTCAGATCATGTCAACAACATATCATGAAATCAATAGCATATCATCAAAACCACACAATATCACTGTAAATGAAACAACTCAAATAGCCCACTCCCTGACTCAATCTGGAGTCCAAGGGAGTTCCACCGATGCCTCTGCATCCTCAAGGTCTGAAACCCTGCACACTCAATGAAACTGAGTCAATGGCACCTGTATATAGCAATAGTAAAACATCATGTCATCAATCATGACGCATCCTCATCAAGGTCAAGTGGTTCATCATCATAGATCACTTGCGATCAAGTGTCCTCAAAGAATATTTTTTGTCAGTGCGCCAGAGCGGGATGTTACAGGATGACTCTTCTCATATTCTAACCACTTGATGAAGAGATCCTAACATGTGTTATCATACCAGAATCTATGCTGGTCCATCAGGGTTGAAAGGGTTTCCTTCACTTCTATTGCTCGTTCTCTATATCTGGCAACTTTGGCACATAAACGTTGCAGAACTGCACAGGCCTTGATTGGATGTTCCATAAAATTTTGTATTTGACTCGGTGTCATGCTTGCCACCTGTGCGATATCCACTACCCATGTTGATTCATGTTCTGCATGTTGTTTGACTATGTCTTGCAAGTCGAAAAAGTCTTTAGGTGAGCCAAAATCTGGGAGGTCAATGTCTTTAATCTCTCGATTGATCGTTTCCCAGATTATTTCACACTCAGCCCACCTCTTATGTATTTCTCATTGAGGTTATTGGGCCATAATTACCTGGTATTCAGTTTCTTTCCTGATCCAAGAGATACTTCTATCCATCAAGACTCAAATTCCATGCTCCTTTGTGTCTTGGCCCTTCTACACTGTGTTGATGTAGTCAATTTGTTCTACATCTTGGTATGCCTTTTCATACCATCTCTCCACGTCCTTATAGGTTTTCAGTTCCATAAGGGTATCTTCTTGATAACTGGCCCCACATGCAGTGAAGAGATTTCTTTCTCTTGTGAACTTTGCATATGCATCTTGGAACTCACTCTTTAGAAAAACGGTGGCCTGCATTGAGTCTTGGTAATATTTTTCCAAGTGGCGCAAATGGTATATCTCCTTCAGTGCGGAAACCAATTCCTTTTCATCTCTCTTTTCTCGATCCAACGTGGCATTAGTGATAGCCATCCCTGCGCCAATGAGATCAGATGTCAGCGCATTTTCTATGATGAGAAGCTTATCCTCTGTGGTGATGAGAATCGATCTATATAGCATGAGTCTTATTTTCTTGAGGGTACTCCTCATTATATATTTCCTCTTCCTATCATAAGAGATCGCTTATATAACGATGAAATCATCAACAAGCTCAGGTATTTTTTGTTCTCCCCAGGTCAAAGTGTTTCCCAAGATTCTTGATGTATGTATTTTTATCTACGACCAGTTCTTGTACTTCTTCCATATGTTCCAATGACTCGACCTCCATCTGCTTTTCATCGGCTAGTGAGGTATCGGCCAAAACAGAAGATTCAGTGACAGGACCAATACTTACTTTGTGATCGGTTGTTGAGGTGTCGATCTTTGGTTGTTGCAATTCCTTTTTATTTCCATATTAACCTAGCTCATCCCTGGATCTATCTTTCGAGGTCCCTGATAGGTCGATAGGCTCAGTGGATAAGATACTTTTGACCTCGTGGTTTTCTTGCAGAGGGTTTGGAATGGGTGCATGTAACACACCCACGATGGGGCACAATTTTTTTTTGCTTTTATTAAAGGACAAATTCTCCATTCATGGTTTCTAATTTGGAAAGTCGATGAACCAATCCAACCTCCCAGTTAAGTATACTTGATTCTGAAGCTAAACGAATCTTTGAGACCTTGATGGTCTCGCTCTGTAATTAAACGTAGAACCTTTCGACTTCCAGGTGTAGGTTTAATGGTACCCGTGACCTTCCCTTCGTGCTTGGGGAATATCTGAGTTTGGGCACTAGCCCCTTTTTTGATAATACCCTCCTTGAGGTGACATTCAGTGATAACCTCACACAAGAACACAATTGCAAGTTGGCCAATGGCAGTTTGAAACCAAACTACCTTTCAGCCTACAATTCTCATCGAACTTCCATGTGTCCTTCCTTCAAAACCATGGTTTGGATTGTGGCTCGCCTTCAACTTTTAAAGTTTGTGCATCTATGATCCCCACAATGCTACGTGACCATCGATATCACGATCTTGACGGTGCCTTTGAATTGATGGCTCAGATCTATCCCTTTCAAATATGCGGATCAGAACTGACCTCTTTCAAATCAACAACTGCGATTTGTTTCGAAATTTCAGAATTCAGAATTCTCAAGTATCAAACTTTCGTTTCTTCTGTATGTAAATATTATGGAGTTGACGATTTGCAGACACCTGTCCTTCTCAATCAACGGCTCTACCTCTACTTCATGGGTTTGACCTTTCAACTAGATCAATGGTCCTGCGACCCTTTTCTCTATCAATGGTCGAGATTTCTTTCAGGTCTCTAGAATTCTGAGATATCAAATATCAAAATTCACTTCCCCTCAAAGTAAGCATATTCATGTTGGGTTTCAACTTGAATTGAATGGTTGAGGCTTGCCTCGGGTATTTACCCAAAATCTACATATTTATGCCACCTGTCCTTTTGATCTGATGGCTATAAATTACTTCGGGACTTTACTAGGAATCCTCTAATCCATGCCACATCTTTTTTGGATCAGATGGTCCAGACTCACCTCGGACGATCCGACGCTTGAGATTTACTTCAGACAATCTAATGACTCATATCTACCTCAGATGATCGGACAGTTGAGATTTACTTTGGCTCTTCAAATATCCAGACTTTGGGAGTCTCAAATCTCAAATGAAACTCTCAAACAGATTTCTCCGTAGTCCATGATCCTTCACCACACGTCTACTCCGATAAAAAGTCTATATCCACTCTCCACAAATAAAAATATCTGGAGTGAATCCCTTTGGAGTGTCATATCTTTTGACATCTGTCTTGCCCAAATAAACAGCCCTGGTCCTCTTTGGGACTTCGACACTTTTCAACCAAGACCAGATTAACGATCCTTCAACCTCCTCCTCAATCAACGATTGAGATATCCTTCAGGACTTCGTCTCTTTCACCCTCTTCTTTCCTCCAGAGTGTGCCATACCTAGAGTTCTAGATCTGGTGCCATGCATCCACTTTCAAATCAACAGATGTCATCCACTTCGGGACTTTGTCCTTCGACGATTTCAAATATCATTTTATCCACACTCTTCTTCTCTCGAAGCATTTTATCTAGAGTCCATGATCCGATGACATGTGTACTCTTGCAGATCGACGACTCCTAGCTAATTTAGCTATTCAGGGTTCGATGATTTCCATCTTTACTCCTTTATTTTCTCCCAGAGTACTTTCACCTGGAGTTCATGATCTTTCTCCATGTACCCTCCAGATCTGACGGTCCAGATTCTCCTCTGTTCTTCGGCTCTTCAGGCTTTGGGAGTTTCAGACTCCTATGCACTCGTTTCTCCAGGAGTTATTTCATCTAAAATTCATGGATGTCTGCCACATGTCCCTCTGCAATGGATGGTTGCAATCATCTTTTGCCTTCGGTACATTGAGAGTTTGTCACACTCCTCACTTGGAAGCCTCCGAAGTATTTTTCCCCAAAGACTCTGATCTATCCACATGTATCTTGTGCCAATCGACAGATAGGATCTACTTCAGGTCTCTACTCGAAGTCCACATACTTATGCCACCTATCCTCTAGATCCAACGAATGGAATTTACTTCAGACGATTTGATATTTGATGTTTACTTTGGGACTTTACCCAAAGTATACATACTTACACCACTATCACTCCTCCTCCTGATCTTCTTGATCTCTTCTGAATTAGAATATTTTCCTACTATTCAAAGACTTTGACCTTTTCTCCTCCTACGGGTTTGTGTCTTGGACTTCGTTTGCCCCCCTGAAAGTGTTATTTCTTCTGATATTGATCCCCTTCAATATTTCACCTTCCCACACATTCCTTGCATTTCGGGGATCTCATCAAACTCAGATCGAAGGTTAATGATGATCGACAGTTCACAGAAATTGCAGGGCTCCAACATGCATGCTCTTTATCAAAGAGTTCGACCTCTACAATTTGGAAAGTGCTCATTGAACTTGGTCTTAACCGGAGTCATTGATATTCCATCCTGACAAGATAAACGGTGTTGGTAAATTGTGGGCCGTGAACTAGCGAGTCTACTACTTTCACCTTCACGCTCCGCAATGATTCCCTACCCTCGATCTCCATTCATATATTGATGGTTCACAGTGATTGCGGGGTCCCACCTTCACAATTTGATAAGTGCTCACTCGACTCTATTCTAATCCTAGTCGTTGATCTTCCATTCCCGACAACATCAATAATGTAGGTCGATCGCGGCCATGAACTAACATGTCTGCTATCAGGTTCTTAAGTCATGGGTAGTTCTGGTAACTTGACTATCGTTTACCTCCCAGATCTATCGGCCGGGACAATTCTCGAGCAACCTCAGATCTAAGGTTCAGAGTTAACCTCGGGACTTAGAAACTTCAGGGATTTTACCTCCCTCATGATGAATTCTCTCTGTTCTCTGAACTCACGAAGTCTAAATGACTCCAGGGTTAACTCCCACGCTCTTTCCCGTATCCAACGATCACATCAAACCATGGCTCTTTCCGAATAGATTCCATCCGTTTATCTTCCAAACAAAGGGACCATCCCTTATTTGGATACTTCAACCTCGTTGTTCTTTCTGATATTTATTATCTCTGAAAGGCTTAATATCTTTGCGCTCTATCTCTTGAACTTAACGATTGGAAGAATCCTTCCACGCACCCCTTACTCTCATTCCTCAACTCTAGAACTTAAGGAATTCTCAGTCTCTTCCTGCATCGCAAAGATCTTCTGAATACGTTCACTATACCTCCTAAGATTTAACAAACTCCCTCCTCCAAGGGACTCTAAATGACTTGGAGTGTTGACATGGATACATGAAACTGTGCCCAAGGTCGATGAACTCACAGTTCATGGATCTAGCTTAAGCCACCATAGGGCACAAGCATATACGAATAAAAAACATGTTCAATCCATACTTTCTTAAATAGACAATTTAAACAAGAATAAAGAGATACAGTATAACCATTAAGCAAACATACACATCCCTGGGTCATTCACAGTATATCCCATTTCATTACATAATTACAGCTTAATTTCACAGGATATGAGAATACTCATATATTACAAGTTGCATCCAACCAACTAAATTTGGGTGTGCACCTTTCCACCCAACTATAGACTCAGAGGCATTAATTCTTAACACTCTGGCCACCCTTGTTTCAAGCCATGATATCACTAGGGAATTTACGCCATCTCTTAGAGAAACTCTCTCTATCATAGTGAACCTACGAGGTTTATCAGATTCTTCCTCAACATCAAGCTTGCGTTTGGGTCCTTCAGGCTGTGTTCTTGACACTTACTTTGGGTTCGCACATCTCCCTTACGAGCTTGTTCTCTTGTCCCCTATCTCCTCTCTTCCTGTCTCTATATGTATCTTACCTTCCCTCCTCTGGAAGGTTTCTGACTTGTCCTACTCCTTCTGTCAGAAGGAAGCTCGGGTCGACAGGTCTCTTTGGTACTTCAAGCTGACATCCTACAACTAGACCTTGTTTCCATTCATGGGGGTGGTTGATGATTCAATCACTGGTCCTTTCTTTATTAACTGGTTTCTTTCCTCTAGAGATATCATGGCTTGTACTTCAAGGCTTCACCCCCCAATAGTCAGTTATGGGAATTTTAACAATAATACATTTACATTGTCCACATGCATTAGCATGGTAATCCTATTTTATGATTAATTACAAGCTGGGGGAAACAAGGGTGTTACAATCCCCCCCCCCCTTAAAGGAACACCGTACTTGGTGTTCTTTCTAAAAAAAACACCTGTCATACCTTTCTCATTCAGTTGTTTCATAAATCTTGATCCTTCTTCCTCGGTCAAGTCCCTTTTTAGACCTTTAATATCGGTCACCTGCTTTCAATAATTCTTGGACAACAAGAACGTTAATCATAGTCTTATGCGAAAAAATTGCATAAAATTTATAGGAAAATTTCATAATCTTAACACAATAATTATCTGTGCAGTTTGTGGATTTGTATCCACATGGTTGTTTTGTTATCCAAGATCATTATTTTTCCTTGACATACCCATTGGGTGCATGATACCCATCAATAGTTTACAAGAACTATCAAGGTTTCATCTTCCTTGCGGTCACTCACCCTCCAGGCACAAGCTCAGGCATCCCCTTCTCTGCTATACAGTCCCTCAAGTGATCCATCTTGCCTTGCCAAGGTTTTCTTGCATAGGAAGAAGTACCCATCATGTGCATGATCCCAATATTTTATAATAACTATCATAGTCTCCTCTTCCTTGCGGTCAATCACCCTCCAGGCCTAGGCTCAGGCATCTCCTTCTCTTCTATACAATCCCTCAGGTGATCCATCTTGCCTTGCTAAGTTTTTTTTGCACATAAATAATTCCAGAGACTCTATCGAGTCTTATAGTCAAGAAATCCCTCATACCTTCTCTATCGAGGCATCCCTCCAGATTGTGTTACCTCAACACAACATATTCTAGGCGATCATGGCTTACCACGGGGTTCTCATGGCTCAGCAGTAGCCATTTTTCATGCTTTTACAGCTTGATAGCTTTCTGGCTCAGCTAAAGTTAGGGACAAAGGTTACTCTCCTTCTCCTGGAACTGTAATATATAGGGATGAAGGTTACTCTCCTTCTCTCAACACCATAATCAATAGGGACGAAGGTTACTCTCCTCCTCACGGTACCGTAATAGATAGGGATGAATGTTACTCCCCTTCTCTTAGAACCATAATAGATAGGGATGAAGGTTACTCTCCTTTTCCTGACACCATAATGGATAGGGATGAACGTTACTCTCCTTCTCCCGATACCGTAATAGATAGGGACGAAGGTTACTCTCCTTCTCCCGGTAATTCATTCTTTACACAGCCAAACAAATTGTTAGTATCTATTTCATGTGATCGGATTATACTCTTTTTTACAGTTCTTCCTCGAACTCGAGAGTTCAGTCTCTCATCTCTGCACTCATCGCAGATCTTTTCCTTTCACCTATGACATAGGTATACAAAACTTCATGAGACATCATCATAAATTTTAAATTCAAAATTTCCTTGTAAATATGTCACCTACAGATTTCCAATTCCACATTTTTTTTCCACAGGAACCAGATTCATAATTATGGGAATTTACTTCCCATATCGGTTAATATCAGTAGGAAATTTCTCTTCCTTATGGGCTTACAATGCTTCCATATCCAAGACCCCTTTCCTCCCTGCAATTCATTCTTACAGCAGGACCATACTGCTTGTTATAGGTCGATCATGATCCCAAATCAGTACACATGAAACTACAACTTTAACTTGAATTCCTTTAAGCATTACTCCTTCATTAATAACCAGGGTGCCAACACTCATGGCCACCCAAATTTGGTTTTCTCTAACACCTATGCAATGTATGTAGAAATGTTGGAAGGTGCTCCTTCCTCAATGGAAAATCCATTGTTTGTTCTTTATGCAAACATGCATTTCCTGGAAGAAATTCCATGCAACATGCTATCTATGAGCACTTTTGTTTCCAATCATTCCTTGATTGGTCCATGTATTCATGACATGTCAGTTCATGAATTCTTCTAAGGATTACAATCAATATTTACTACCAGAGGTTCACACCTCCATCATTCAAGTTCTCCTTCCTGAATCATACCCTACTTGGGTATCCAAGGCATACAACTACCTTTCAACATTCCATACATAACATTCATACTGTAAAACATTTCAAAATGGATTCTTACCCAATTGTTTCCTACCTTGTGCCACATAGTCATGAACATTGTTTTATATCGGTTTTGGCTGTCAACACCCCCTTTGATATTATCCCATCAATGGTGCTCCATGGGGACTTTTAAATTCCCTTCAACAATCTTTCAACAAGAACCTTCTCATAGTTATCCTCTGATTGAGGTTGTTCATTATTGGCAACTGTATTTCTCAACAATTCCAATCTATTTATTTCTACACATGAAATAAGTCATAAGCACATTAGTCATCGTGTAAATTAAAAATGCAAGTACTGTTGAGTCTCCATTTTGACACCTTTGTTACCCTATATTACCCTCTATATGAGCCTATTTTACCTATGCTATGTATATATAATTGATTGTTTCCTCCACAAATACACTTGATGACCTTGTCCATATGCATAGAGAGGTAACCCATGATTAAGGCATGATATGTTAAGTTTTTCTTGAGTTAATTCGGTTAAATACATGATTTTGTATGATCCTAATCGTTTGACTCTTAAGAAGCATTGATCTGGTACTTCCTGGGTGCCTAATCCAGTACCAACATGCTCTTTTCTATTCTAGTACCAATTTGTGTGCCTAATCTGGTACTCATGGCTATGACTGTGCTAATCCGGCACTAAAACCCTATCTACAGGATTATGGTACCAACATTCCAGTACTGGATTTTGACCTCGATTTCTGGGAAGATAAATTTGAATATCAAAATTTGGGGACATGGGTTTTTTCCATAAATGTGTTTTCATGTGGACACATGGCCCAAAATCTCTTGATATCACACATGTGGACCTCCGGCTCAGGGTGAACCCTTCATCCTAGATCTTTGCCAATTTTATAGAAATTCTAAGATCATGCCCAGATTTGTGGGAAATACATTTCCTTGATTAGATAAATGGTTGTACTCGACCTCGATTGATGGAAAATGGTTTTGATTTGGATTGGATTGTATAGATACAAATTTGTAATGTAAAAATCATATAAATTGGGTGAAGGCTCTAAGCCAAAGGAGAGGAATTAGTATGTTTCAAATTGGATTTCTGAACAGCCTCCTTTTGTAAACATACTTGCTGAAGAATTAATATGAAGTTAAATTAATCAATTCCATGTGTTCTGTAAAGTTTATTGTTCTGTAAGTTTCTTTGATCTTCCTTGTTGGCACAACAAGGGCCCACGGATCCAACCAAGGTAAGCTCCTTTGTAATTATTCTGTTAATGTAATTCTATTTGTGTGTGAGTGAAACAATTTCATAGTTTAATTCTAAAACCAATTAGTATAATTCATTTTTGTTGCATTACAGTCATACGTTTGATAATGTGCAATATAGGTTTCTGATAATTATGTAGATGTTCATAATTTCTGAGTGAGCATTTATTATTCTTGAGTGTGTGAACAATCATTTGCTAAGTTGTGTGCTTAAACATTTATTTCTATTTTGCAAGTAAATCAATAGTTAAGATCCCATCATTCACCCTACATGGACCATTAAATGGAAAATCTTAATACACCTAGTGTTTCCTATGCAGGGACAAGTAGTTTCTTCCATAATTGATTAAGTTATGAGTGATTTCCTTTTGAATATTATGTGTAGAAAATTGATTACAAATTATTGTTTTCAATTGCTACAAGGAACAAGATCTGAGTTCATCTCTTCATTTCATGAACCCCTAATGAACGGACTTTTCACCTAAGGAAGAACCTTTTGATTCACTGTTTGCTTGAGAAGTTTTGTTATCAATTTTTCTCTTCTAAGTTTCAAGTTGTGTGAATAATTTAGATATCCTAAAACAGAGTGTTAATTTCCGTTAGTTTAGTTTCTCTAGGATATAGAATCAAAGTTCATATTTTCCTTTCATGAGCCATCAATGAACATGTCCATCACCTAAGCAAGAACTTTAGATCATATGCTTGTTTATGAGTTTTGCTTTCTAATTTTTGAATTGGGTGAAGAGTGTTATCTTTGAAGTGTGAAAACATAGTGTTATGTCTCTTGATTGAGCTATACTCATTAGACATAGGAACTTATCTATTATCGACACATATAGTGCATCAACTCTACTGGTTACGAATCCCGATTGATAATTTATGTTTGGTAATATATTATGCATATAATTTCACCAACAAGTATCATAGCATTTAAATTAATAAAACATTTTTAGACATGTCCTATCATATTTGTATGCACTTCATCACATTATCCTTAATGTTTTCATGAGTGCAATACAGACAGTTATCAATTGTTTTTGTAGTAATACAATCCTCACCACTATGCTGTCAAAAAAATTACTTTCATAAGTGTACTAGATTTCTCATCCCGACAAAAAAATATAATACACAACAAGAAAAAAAATTGAGGGCTCTCCCTTTCTTCAAGTTCTTTCTACATTGTCTGGGAATTTTTAGTCCAACTGATTTATTTCTAAGGACTCACTCTCTTTTCTCTGATTTTGCAATTTACTCCCTGTTGGGATCTTCCTGCTCTTTTCCTTGAGCCACCTTGGTTAGGCCTCACCCTAACCCTTTTTGGAATACAACAACATGCTTTAATAACAAACTTTTTTTTTTGTTCATAACAGATCATGAAACTGTGCATCCTGCACATTACCATTCAGTTACAAGAATGGTCAATATTCATTTATTAGTCTTCTATTCATTACATGATGTTTTTCAAAATGTAATTCAATATTCTTGTATATATAGATATATTCATATAAGCTTGTGGCTCACTTATTAATTCTCAGTAGTCATTAAGGTTGTGACCTTGTTTTCCTGACAGAGTCTTCACACAGTTCCTCCATAGGGAACTCCTTCAGCATGCAACTTCCTTATTTCATATCCATCACTATTTGTGATGGCGTCAACCTTCAGTTAGCTTCAACAGTTTACCAAATATCCCATAAGGAATATAAACATGCATATTTGTCATGTACCCAAATTATGTATCCATACATATTCTAGTTTTGTTAACTTACATCATGCATGTGCATCACTTGCACATTTAATATCATTCATACCTAACTACTATTAATATTAGGATTCATATTAGGAAGCTCTGCAATGCATTAACCCATGCACTCAAGCATGATTAAACAGAACAAAGATAAGTATTCATCATGCTAGCTTATTGCTTGTACTTTTTCCATGTCATTCACACACATGGACATATCCGGCTTCTATATCGTTTTCCCAAGGATCTTCCAATCATCCTTATGATCATGTATACACATTAGTGTATAAGTAGGTGCATCTATTGCACCTTTTTACCTCATGCATTCACTTGATAGTTTAATTTCATCATTAGTGTCCTTTAGTTTGAGATTTCAGTCACTTACAAGACTAATCTCACAGTCATATCTCGTATTGATGTTGCCTTTTATCAAGGAAATAACCAACCAGGGTCACCTTCCTTTATATACAACAATTTCTAGAAAGAAAACCTTCTTGCCTCAACATCCATAGGGTTTTACACATCTCAATTTTCTCTGGTCATGCGGAGTTATATACTCCGATTTTAATATAGAGAACTATTACTGCCAGGGATCCTACCTGATCCTATCATATTCCTTTAATCCCACAAAGGTATTAACCATTATATAATATACCATCATAAGTTCCTAAAGTTCCAATTTCCCATGCTTACAAGTAGTGTTACGAACACCAGGTCATCTGTCCTTCGGGCTTCAGTTGCTCTTGACAGAACCCTTCCACCTTCAATGATCCACAGTCAAGTCTTATTATAAATGTTAATTAGTATATCCCTACTCCAGTAAGATTAGTTATCACTTTCAAAAAGGGATAAAGAAATAATTATGTTGAAATTCAACAAGAATTCCCAAAATCACAAGTTCAATTTGCAGTCCTTCTCCTCCAGGATTAAATGCAGATAACAATACCTCCTTACGGGACTCGTACATGAGCCCAAGAAGGTCAAGTTTTGTAACCATGCTTTGATACCAATTTTTAACACACCCACAATGGGGCATAATTTTTTTGGCTTTTCTTAAAGGACAGATTCTCCATTCATGGTTTCTAATTTGGAAAGTCGGGGAACCAGTCCGACCTCTCAGTCAAGGATATCTAATTCTGAATCCAAATGTATCTCTGAGACCCTAATGGTCTCTCTCTGTAATTAAATGCAGACCCTTTCAACTTCTGGGTGGAGGTCTAATGGTACCCGTGACCTTCCCTTCGCGCTTGGGGAATATTTGAGTTTGTGTGCTAGCCCCTTTTCTGATAATCCCCACCTTGAGGTGACCTTAGGTGATAACCTCACGTAAACATAGAATTACGAGCATGGCCAAAGGAGGTTTGAAACCAAACTAATTTTCAACCCACAATTCTCCTCGAGCCTCCACGTGTCCTTTGCACAAAACCATGGTTTGGATTCCGGCCCTCCTTCAAATTTTAAAGTTCGCGCATCTCCGATCCCTGCAATGCTATAGGACTGTCGATCTCACGATATTGATGGTGCCTCTAAACTGATGGCTCAGATCTATCCCTTTCAAAGTTGTGGATCATATCTAACCTCTTTCAAATCAATGACAATGATTTGTTTCAGAATTCCAGACTTCATAATTCTCAAGTCTCAAACTTTCCTTTCTTCCATACGTCAATATTCTAGAGTCAACAATTTGCAGACACCTATCCTTCTCAATCAATAGCTCTACCTCTGCTTCTGGGGTTTTACCTTTCAAGTAGATCAACGGTCTTGGGGCCCTTTTCTCGATAAACAGTCAAGATTTCCTTTGGGTCTCTAAACTTCTGAGATCTCAAATCTCAAACTTCACTTCCCCTCAAAGTAAGCGGATTCCTGCAATGTTTCCACTTGAATCAGAAAGTTGAGGCTTGCTTCAGGTCTTTACCTAAAACCTACAGATTTATGCCACCTGTCCTCTTGATCTAATGGATATGAATTACTTCGAGACTTTACCCAAAATCCTTTGATCTACACCACATATCTTTTGGATCAGATGGTCCAAATTCACCTCAGACGATCTGACGCTTGAGATTTACTTCAGATGATCTGATGACTGAGATCTACTTTGGATGATCGGACGGTTGAAATTTACTTCGGCTCTCTGGCTCCCCAGACTTCGCGAGTCTCAAATCTCAACTAAAACTCTCGAACATATTTCTCCAGAGTCCACGATCCATCACCATGCGTCTACTTCAATCAATGGTCTATATCTTCTCTCCACAAACACAAATCTCGAGAGTGAATCCCTCTGGAGTGTCGGATCTTCTGACACCTGTCCTCCCCAAATCAATGGCCTCGGTCCTCTTCTAGACTTTGACACTTTTCAACCAAAACCAGATCAATGTCCTTCGACCTCCACCTCGATCAATGATTGAGATCTCCTTCAGGACTTTGATACTTTCACCCTCTTCTTTCCTTTGGAGTGCACCGTATCTTGAGTTATAGATATGGCGCCATGCATCCACTTTCAAATCAACGACTATCGTCTGCTTTGGGACTTTGGCCTTTTGCGATTTCAAATCTCAGTTTATCCATGCTCTTCTTCTCCCAGAGCATTTTATCTGAAGTCTGTGATATAATGACATGTGTCTTCTTGTAGATCAACGACTCCCAGCTGCTTCAGTTTATTCGGGGTTCAATGATTTCCAACTTTACTCCTTTGTTTTCTCCCAGAGTACTTTCACCCGGAGTTCACGATACTTTTCCATGTACCCTCTAGATATGATTGTCCATATTCTCTTCGGTTCTTCGACTCTTCGGGCTTAGGGAGTTTCATAATCCTATGCACTCGTTTCTCCTAGAGTGTTTTCACCTAAACTTCATGGATTTCCACCACGTGTCCCTTTGCAACGGATGGTTGTGATCTTCTTTGACCTTTAGGACTTTGGGAGTTTGTCACACTCCTCACTTGGAAACCTTCGAAGTAGTTTTCCCCAAAGACTTTGATATATCAACACTTATCTCTTGTCGACTGACGGATAGGATATACTTTGATTGTTTACTTGGAGTCCACAGACTTATGCCACCTGTCCTCTGGATCCAAAAACTAACATTTTCTTTGGAAGATCTGAAAATTGACGTTTACTTCGGGCCTTTACCCAGAATCTACATACTTACGCCACTGTCTCTCCTCCTCCTGATATTCTTGATCTCTTCCGACTTAGAATATTTTTAAGTGTTCAAAGGCCTTGAACTTTTCTCCTCCTATGGGTTTGTCTCTTGGACTTCGTCTGCATGCCTGAAAGTGCTATTTCTTTTGAGCTTGATCCCCTTGAATATTTCACCTTCCCACGCATTGCTTGTGTTTCAGGGATCTTGTCAAACTCAAATCAAAGGTCAGTGATGATCGACAGTTCACAAAAATTGTGGGGCTCCAACATGCGTGCTCTTTATCAAAGAGTTTGACCTCCGCAATTTGGAAATTTCTCTCTCAACTTGGTCTTAACCAGAGTTGTTGATATTCCAGCCTAATGAGATCAATGACATTGATAAATTGTGGACTGTGAACTAGCACATCCACTACTTTCACCTTCGTGCTCCACAATGATTCCCCACCCTCGATCTCCATTCATAGATCGACGGTTCATAGTGATTGCAGGGTCCCACCTCCTCAATCTGAGAAGTGATTGCTTGACTCTAGTCTAATCCTAGTCGTTGATCTTCCATTCTCGATGAGATCAATGACATAGGTTGATTGCGGCCATGAACTAACATGTCTGATATCAGGTTCTTAAGTCATGGGTAGTTCTGGTAACTTGACTATCGTCTACCTCTCGGATCTGGTGGTTGGGACGGTTCCCAAGGAACCTCAGATATAAGGTTTAGAGTTAACCTTGAGACTTCAAAACTTCAGAGATTTTACCTCCCTTATTACAAACTCACTCATTTCATCAAAATCGTGAAGTCCAGATGACTCCAGGGTTAACTCCCATGCTCTTTCTCGTATGCAACGGTCACATCAGACCATGGCTCTTTTCGAACATATTTCGTCTGCTCATCTTCCAAACAAAGGGACCTTCCCTTATTTGGATACTTCAACCTCCTTGTTCTTTCTAAGATTTGTTAGCTCTAAAAGGCTTAAGAGTTTTGCGCTCTATCTATTGAACTTAACGCTTGGAAGAATCCTTCTGCGCACCCCTTACGCTCACTCCTCAACTCTATAACTTAGGGGATTATCAATCTCTGCCTACCTTGCAGAAAGCCCATGCATACGTGCAATATCTCTCAAAAAATTTAACATACTCCCTCCTCCAAGGGATTCAGAATGATTATGAATGTCGACATGTGTACATGAAACTTTTCCCAAGGTCGACGAACTCACAGTTCGTGGATTTAGCTTAAGCCACCACATGGCGCAATCATTTATGAATACAAAACATGTCCAATCCATACTTTCTTAAATACGCAATTTAAAAAAGAATAAAGAGATATAGTATAACAATTAATCAAACATACACATCCCTGGGTCATTCATAGTATATCCCATTTCATTACATAATTACATCTTAATTTCACAATGTCTGAGAATAATTATCTATTACAAGTTTCATCCAACCAACAGACTATGGGTGTGCACCTTTCCACCCAACCATAGGCTCAGAGGAATTCATTCTTAGCACTCTGGCCACCTCCATGCCAAGCCATGATATCACTAGGGAATTTATGCCATCTCTTAGAGAAACTCTCTCTATCACAACAACCCTGCGAGGTTTATCAGATGCTTCCTCAACATCAAGCTCGCATTCATGTCCTTCAGGCTGTGTTCTCGACGCTTCCTTTGGTTTCGTACATATCCCTTACGAGATTGTGCTCTTGTCCCCTCTCTCCTCTCTTATTGTCTCTGTATGTATATTACCTTCCTTCCTCTGGAAGATTTCCGACCTGTCATGTTCCTTCTGTCAGAAGGAAGCTTGGGTCTGCAAGTCTCTGTGGTACTTCGAGCTGACATCCTGCAGCTAGACCATGCTTCCATTCATGGGTGTGGTTGATGATTCAACCACTGGTTCTTTCTTTATTAACTATTTTCTTTCCTCTAGAGATATCATGGCTCGTACTTCAAGGCTTCACCCCCCAACAATTAGTTATGGGAATTTTAACAATAATGCATTTACATTTTCCACATGCCTTAGCATGGTAATCCTATTTTATGATTAATTACAAGCTAGGGGAAACAGGGGCATTACAATGCATCAGGACTTGGAGTAGATGTCCCCCCTAGTTCTTTAACCTCTGTAATTGGTATCAGAGTTATAGGTGATACCTCTGAACTCTTTTCATCATCATAGATGGTTATTATATCAAACAAGTTATTAGGCACCCTCGTTACATGTGGTGTTCTTGGAATCTCATACTAGGTTGGAATGGCACCGAAGATCTAGCCTATGGTGATGGAAATATGGGATTTTCCAGACCGGTAGTTTCCTCCATTTGTGTTGTCTCTGAGACATTTAGACCCTCTCTAATTGTGATTGGGTTAGCTAGGGTTATCCTCATCATTTATACTAGTGCAGGATCATTCTCTAGTTGCTCGATGACTCTTTGGGCTCCTTCTAGTAACAACAACACCCTCCTTTGTGCCTTTGTGGCTTTTGTTGCTCTGTTTTCTTCTCTAACCATGAGAGCATCTTGATATGTCTATTCTATCATTTCAACTTGCTCGTCCATACTCATAGCTTTGAACCTAGTCATGTTCGGGTTAACGTTTCTCTGTAGTACCTCCTCCTAGTCATGAGCACATTCTGTTGGGAACTTGTATTCTAGTTGGCTCAAACCCTCGTGTTTAGCTTGCACAGTGTCCTTCACTATGCAAAACCATACATGGAAACCATAGGGTATGAACGCTCATTTCTTGTCCTTAACCAAAGTGGCATTATGGCCCTACAGGATGGTCTGGTAACATATTTATCCTACGACGATCCGGTCTTGGACATGAGCAGGGAGTAAATGTGGTGCATCGGAGGCCCCAAACACCCTGATATAGGTTGTGGTTTCATATAGGTCCCAATGGCCTACTTTTGAAATCATTTTCTTGGTCGCTAGAGACAGTCTTGGACATTCGTTTTCGAAAATAACGAAATACACCCGAGCTATGAATTCAACCCAATTGAGAGAATACAATTTCTTGTACCTATTTTCCCACACGATGTTGAAGTAGAAATGTACAGGTAGCTCTGCGACGTTCCAGTGCAGATTCATGCTCACGAAGACATTCCTTGCGCATATCATGCCTAGAAAATAAGAAGCCATGTGAAACACGAGAACCTCTCCCTCCTTTGGTTTCTGAGCTTGTAATATACAGGTGCTCAATTTCTTGGAGATGATTTTTCTCCAGTTGAAGCTACTCCCAGAATTATCCACATTGTATTATAGGGTCATACATGTCTCCGAGAACTTAGAGCAGTCTTTTTCCCCATATAATCGGTAAATTAGAGCCATTAAGTAGATATATGGCTCCTTTAGATTCGTTGTCCCATACCAGTCATTGTTTTGGTTTTTGAATTTCTTGTCCTCCTTCCACTAGGAGGCCATCAATCATTTATTGTCATGGAATTCATAGAACTTCACCACGAAATATGTTTTCAACTGCTCCTTTGGGTCCCTAGTCTTGTAATATTCTTGTACTTATGTTGGGAGAAAAACTCTGACACATCCTCCATTCTTGTCATTGATTAGGAACCTTTGTTCATCTGGATGATTGATTATTTGAACCAGAGTCTCAATGCAGGTAAAGACCGGGGTTCGACGGGCTACCATATGCAAGTATGACCGTCGTATATTTGGGAAAACCTAGTGGTTGAGCGCCCTTACATCTGGGTCGTTTTGGGGGATACACTCCGGGTAATCTTCCCGATTAATTATGTTGAACAAATATCCCCATTGTGGGAGAAATTTTTTTGATCTAGTGGTTTCTTATGTATCTCCAAAAGTGGGGGGTTGAGTAAATTCTTCTTAGTCGATGTTTTGATGACTGGTTCCACTCTGAGAGAAAATTCTAGCTGCCTCTCAATGTCGAGAGAAGATACTTCACCAATATATTCTTCCTTCAATTTCGGTGCCCTCAATGAGCATTTGCTCATTGGCTTCCTTGGAGGAATTTTTTCCTGTAGAAAGAACAATGTTAGACACAGTGTTGTAGATAAAATGTTGATACATAAAAATGCAACCGCTGAAATTTCGCACTATCTTAACCTAGTTTTTTTGAAAATTTTGAGGATCAAACACAACTCTTGAGATGTTCTCTTCACTTCTTTGATTTCTCTGAAAATGATAAACTTGTGTGTAGAATGTAGACATTCAAATATTTCTTAGTGATTTTAAATGGAGAGAATACTTACCCAGTCGCATCAGTTCTTCAATTGAAGGTGTGAGTGTGGTTCTGCAAAATCTGACGCTAGATCCTCAATATGTTCAAGATTAAATTCAGTCGTAGGTTGGCAGCACAAGGTAGACTATAATGTGGTTTATCGATGATTTCAAATACCATGGACTTTTTAGATTTCTCTGAAACAAAATCAAAGTCAAACTCTTGCAGGATGACTATCCATCGACCGATTTTCCCTCCAATGACCCATCATGTGAACACATATCGAAAAGGGTTGACGACAACTACGATGGTGGTATTGCGAAGTAAACTATAATGACCAAGCAATTGTATAGCGTGAACATATTCCAAAGAAATTTTCTCAAAATGTGTATAGTTGAGTTCCAGTCCAACTAGGCCTTAGATAAGATAGTAGATAACATGCTCTTTGAGTGCATCATCCTCTTGGACCAAGACCATGCCGATAGTAGACTCTACAGAATCCAAATACAACAAGAAATCCTTTCCATAATTTGGAGGACTAAGTAGAGGGGAAAACATCAGAGCACGTTTCATTGATTCAAAAGAGCGTTGAACCGCTTCATCCCAATAGAATGGGACCCATTTTTTTAAGAGATGCATGAACCCTTTAGTAATCTTGACATAGTTAGCAAAAAATCACTGAAGAAAATTGGCTTTCCCCTATAGACTCTGAAGCTAGGAGATTGTGTGCAGGGGAAGAAATTGAACTATTTCCTCAACCTTCAGAGGATCGACCATGATCCCTCTAATTGACACGATAAAACCTAAGTTTCTCAATGTCACACAAAAAATACACTTGTTGGGATTCAGGTGAATCTGATAGTAATGCCACCTCTCAAATATTAGTCATAAATAGGTGGGATGATCAGATCTCTTATGAGAACGTGATTCCATATCATCGAGATACACCTTGATTATTTGTTTGAAGTCATGGAAAGAAAACGACATGGCCCACTGAAAAGGGGCTCCAAAATTCTTAAGGCCTAAAATAATTTTTCTATATGCGAATGTACTCCAAGGAAAAATAAAATCAGTTTTATGTTGGTCCTTGGGCTTTATCTGAATTTAATTGTACCTAAAAAATCCATCCATAAAATAAAATACCTCACAATCTGTGTAGTCATCAACAATCTGGTCAATAAATGGGGTTGGTAAATTGTCTTTCAGGAAATATTTGTTCAGGTCACGAAAGTCCATACATACGCGTATCGTACCTTGATTCTTGTTGAAAGGAACAAGGTTCAATACCCATTTCATCAATTGCATGTGATAGATGAAACCAGCCTTGATGAGTTTCTCTACTTTAGCCTTTATTGTCACTTCCTTGTGAGGATTGACCAGAAGAAGATTTTGTTCGATAGGCTTAATATCAGGGTAAGTTGTGATCTCTTGTTTAGCGATGCGTGGATCAATGCGTCGAATATCCTCATAAGACCAGGAAAAGATGTCACAAAATTATTTAAACAATTCAGTGTAGATATGAATATCTTTGGGATAACTATTCGCTCTGACGAAGACATTTTCCATGATGCCAGGGGTTCTAGATATGTCGATAGGAATCATTTCAGCTATACTTGTCGTTTTTCCCTCAACATATATTTTGTACCAAACTACTATGAAGCGCCCTTCAATTTTTGGTTACTTTGTATAGTTTTTGACCCTTCTGGAATGCTGTGAAATTAATTCAGTGCCATGAATGACTTCATTGTTGTTTTGACGATGCAGAGTTCTTGTCGCCATGTGCGGATGAAATTTCGGTGATAACATATGCCCCCTGATGGATGAGGTTAGGAGCATACGTATAGCTGAAATCCATCAATGTTTCTTCTACTGAGAATGTTGTTGTAAGGGAGAGCAATAGTGGGACCGTTCGGAGCGATCCGTTGGACAAAAAAGGAATCGGTAGGACCCGACCTTCTGAGAGATGTGTAGAAAAAATATACAACTGTGTACAAACGAGGCGGGCATGCCCCATGCTTGTTTTTATTTAACTCTGAAAAAAGATGACGAAAGGGTTGGTGTAGACAACTGCAGCGCCCTCGAGGGCGGTAATGATAAAGGCAGAAGACAATTATGCAAAGGAACATACTATGAATAATAAGCAATGATCGCGGTAATAAGCAGCGATGATGATGTGGGCATTGATGGCCCTACCAAGTTCAGAGGTCTTCGGCAAATGACAAAAATAACTGCAATAGTCGCAAAGTAAGACCCACCATAACATGAGAGAGTGTTGGCGTCGAA
>ML780273.1:441757-457056 GCA_009831015.1 Picea engelmannii
GTCACCAATGGTTTTGAGCTGGTCTATTGATGAAATCGGAGCACGATGAAGGAAGAGAACTGTGGTTCCTTCTTCCCCCAATGGAAGGCTCTTTGAGGCCCTCACAAAGTTTGCTTTCCTTACAATGAGAAGAACTGAGCATGGCAGTGAAAGAACTCCCAGTGATGTTGCCGATGTGTTATCGTTAAAGAATGAGTCCTTAACAATATGAGCAGCATAACAATGCCTAAAATTCCTTGCGAAAACAATGTATCTTCACGACTTTTTATAGCAGATCCTCGGGTGATTATGTAACCTCTTCAAAGTGTGAACAGGGGCCCTTTAGGGCTTCCTTAGGTCATTAACCCACCTACCCTGTGGATTCGGCTCGGATTTGGGAGTCAAATCAGATTGGGAGCCGGTCCGTAAGCGATTGAGAGGCCGTCCAATTCAATAAATGTGTCGTTTTAGCAGGTGCACGGGTTTTGTTGTTGACAGCCATGCGTCGTGCGTGCATGCGCGCAAAGTGCGTTCTTGTCCTACGCATGTGCATGCGCACCAAACTACTGTGAAGCGCCCTTCAATTTTTGGTTACTTTGTATAGTTTTTGACCCTTCTGGAATGCTGTGAAATTAATTCAGTGCCATGAATGACTTCATTGTTGTTTTGACGATGCGGAGTTCTTGTCGCCATGTGCGGACAAAATTTTGGTGATAACAATAAGCTTTAGCTACTGTGAAACACATAGCACACACTAAAAAGTTCCAATCTAAAAATCAAGAAAACAATTGACTGGAAGAAAGAACAGTTATGCCAATCGACATAGAGAAACTTATCGGTTGAAGTGTAACTCGAGCACAGAAACACCCTCTGGGTATACTCTACAAAGCGTGATATGAAATTTTCCCTGGGTACCATGGTATACCCCTATAGTCACCCATGTAAGTCCCTAAAAATAGGCAACTGGGTTTCCAACTCGCAGTCACTCACCAAGTGGGTATAGTCGATAGGAAGGCTGATTGTAATTAGAAGGATAATCCTTTAAAGGGTCCTAAAGGAAAATGGTGTGGATTAAAATTGCATATATTTAATGGATTCTAGGTCCATGAGACTCTGTAGTCAAATGCAATCAATGTAATGCCCAAGAACAACCCGCAATATACAATCCCCACAACACTTGGTCCAACTTTGAGGGGTTATCTCCTCTACCTTTCCTTACACGACCTCGTGTTTATCCCCTATGTTAGGGGGGGGTCTCAGCTAACTCTTATGATACTGGACTCTGACACTCCCTATCATAGACTCCCATGTTTTTTTAGACGGCCTTGAAGAGTTTCCTCTCCACACCTATTTCAAGGCCCTAAAGCCTAGACTACTCGGTGAACCCTACAAACAAAAGTCTAATTGATTTTAAGTGTTAAACATTGATTTCAATTGGCTTGACTTACTCAAAATGGTACGGATGTGCAACTTATGGTGTTTGGAAGAGATGAAAGAGAAGAAAGACTTTATAATATTCATGAAAAAGCAAACTAGATTCTTCAAATTGAAAGAAAAGGCTTTCAAATCTTTGTAAATGAAAAATTCTCAAAATAGTATTGCAAGATCCTATAATGCAAAAAAATTCCTATAATGCGCTTTTCATTCTATGATGCAAACTACTAAAATTCCAGGGAAATAACAAGAAAGGAACTTTGAAAAAGAACTATTTTCCTTTGTAAAAAGACAACCTATGCTACAATTACCAAACTAAATGCATAATTGAGAGCAATAATTTTTTAAATTTTTTTTTGAATTTCTTAGAAAAACACAAGTCAATGATCTTTTTGTTTTTCAAGGCATAAACTGGATAACGAGAAAATAAAACCCAAGACTCATACAGACCCTAAACCACTGCCCGGATGTGGGGATTCACTAGAATCCACAGGAGGATCTAATGCTTATAGGTGAACTCTAAACCTCTAAAGAAAACAAAATAAAATGAAGAAACAACATGGGTTCTTTACAAAGAAAAAGTTAAACTCAAACTTTGACCCAACCAAAGACCACTAACAGAGACCCTGAAGAGTTCAAGAAGGACTGAGAAGCAAAAAGCTGCTTGTAAGGAAAGATAAAGTATTTTTTATTTTTTTTAAAAACCTTCCAAAACATAGAGACGTAGGCATTTCACAAGCATCCTACGTATGCACGCGGGCTATATACTATGTATACTGCATATGTATGCAGGCTAAATAGAGGATAGGGCACATACACCTCTGATTTTTTTTAAAAGGAAAAACAAAACTTAGATAAGTGACTCGGTAGGGAAGGCTGGTAGTCACCTGGAAGGTGACAAGAGACCCTATACTAAGTCAATAAACTTGAAAAACTCAAAAAGAAACTGAAAAAACTGAATCAAACCAAAATCTCCCTCTAATACCCTAGAGAGACTCTCTAGTGGAGTCATCAATTATGCTATGGGGAAAATCCCCCTATAATGGAAGAGCATTGACTTCCCTTAAAAGACTTTTCTACCCTTAAGTTACCCAAAAAATATCTAAATTGAATGTCAAGAAAGAGGGAAAAAGGTCAATGGGTGCACCTTTAGTCCTTACAACTGATGTAGATCTCTTTTGTCTTTGCAACTTCCTAGATTGTGGGTCTCCTCCCAAATATGACCTACAAAATATTAGGAAAAAAATGCTATAACACATGCAATCTCTACTTATAACTTTAAAGGTTTATATATAGATATAAATTCATAAATCAATAAAATCATATAGGCATAATATTTTGGGACAAGAATGAACTCTTTTAATAAGTTTCAAGACAAAAATTATTACAACCTTTTTCGACAATCACTCCACGAACCATGTACAGAGTCCTATATCGTGGCTCCAATTGCATCAATATCATGCTTTCTTCTCACAACCAACTTATCACTTGGGAAGGGAGAAATGGTTTTATAATAAGAAAGGGTTGGAGGGGAAGGATGAGGCCAAAACTCAGAATAAGATGCAAAACTTGGGCTAATAAGGGGAAGGGATTTTGGCAGAGTTTTCTTATTCTCTTGCTTGTCTCTTCAAATGACACCCCAATACCTATTTTTATATGATAACAAGATGGTTATTCAGTTTGGAGATAGGATACAAAGGGTAAAATGGTTAGGAAACCCTCGATAACCCATAAACTCCTCTGAATTCCTTGCAATTTTATATTTTTTCAATTTTTGGAGGTAAACGTGGGATAACTAGTATGCATCTTGTGTATGTACATAGGATAAATAGTATTCATCACACCTATGTACATAGGCTATTAGCTCAGTAGGGCACACACATTTTCCAAAAAATGGTTTTTTAAGAAGAATCCTTAGTAGTATTTTTGAAAAGAATGTAAGTGGAAAGGCCAATGTCTTGTATGCATAGGCAAGGTACTTTTAGACTATAACATGATGGTATTATGAAAAAAACACAAAATGTCATTCTAAATAGAATGAGGATGGATAGCTTAGTTCATGATGGCCACACATTTCAGTTGAATTTGAAACAACTTTATAAACCCACAAAAGGGAAAGAAAAATATCAAATTAGAAAACCGCATCACTTGAATATTCACAATTTGAAAGCATTGATTATGTACAATCCATATGCACATGTGGTTGACTATGTAGTTATTGTTGACCCAATGAAATTTCTTACGAGGGAATAATTTGATAGATCAAAATGTTTTGACTACAAATATTATGTGATTAGAGGAAATAATTCTTCATAGGCTAGAAGCAAATTGATGCAAGAATATCCCAATAATCCTCTTTTTGAGACAATAAAATGCATAATTTATGTCATTTTAACAGATTCAGAAGAAAATTTATTGGAATGGGATCATAACACAGACAATGAGTACATAATTTCTATGACTTTCATTCAAAGGGTGATATTTATCCATAATGATTTTTTTGAAATATGTCATGGGGAGAGATCAAATGTTGATATCAAGTTTCAAAAGAAATGTTGTATGGAAATAGGATTCCCACTTGATGATGAAGATACAAAAGAAATAAATAAGAAAGGAAGTGATATATTTAGAGATGTCGATAGATATTTTGAATTGGGATTTAGAAATGGACAGGTATGGGATTTGATATATGATATCTTCACCCTATGGTAAAATGTTAGTATAAAAAATTAGAGATTTAAGAAAGCTGAACCATTGATATGTGGCACAAGTAAGATAGGTCCTAACATAAAAAATATTCCAGATGATATGACTATAACACCTTGGAGATCAATACAAGGAGTGAAGTATGATAAAATTATCATCACTATATTATCACATGTTAGGTTGGGAGAATTGTCAATGGAAGAAATGTGTGATGAATTTAAAAAGTATGCTTTTTGAGTTATTTTTATTTATGTTAGGACAAGAAAATTATTTTTTTCAGTTTAACATATCAATGTTCTAAGTATTTTGTTATATATATCATTATAAAATTACCATTTTATTTATTTATTCACAAGGTGTATATGAGAATACAAGAGGAAATGGTCAAGATGTTGAATGAATAAAGTTGGGATAATGTTAAACTCAACTATCTAGATTCAAGCTCTTCAACAATATTGAAACATTTTTTTGTTGCATTCAAAAAGGTATGTTGATTTATTACAATTAAATTATTTGTTTGTAAGTTAATTTATTTCTATTTTAATATTTATATATATAACTATATGTTTGTTTGTTTCATTAAATATGCCAAAGAAGAATGCATATGGCGTACCTAAAACTTTCACAAGTTTTTTTCAAAAAGACAAGTTTGAAAGAGAAAGAAGGCGACGTGTTCAAAATGCTCAACTTGATGACACCCTTGATAACTACATTTGGAATGGGCTCGACACTGTTCAATATAAATTTATATTAGGTGGTTGTGAACAACTTGAAAATATTGTTCCTAAAAAGGAATACTCCCTAGTTATTGCATATATGCCTCATGGTTATAATATCCAAAACATTGGATATGATATTTAGCCTTATACTTACTAAGATTTCAATAAAGTGGTTATTGTATTTACGAAAGTTACAAAATCACCATTTTGGATATTTCTAGTATTTCATTCAAACACACAACAAAGATTAGTACAATAAAGCTTCAAGGGGAAAGAAAATACAATGATGTAGTTTATTGGGTAAGATATTGAAAGTGTATGTTTATCAATTAAGATTAGAAAACAATTTTATTAATTCACAAGTTAATTGAATTTTCACTTATTTATGTTACATGCACAAGCCTAATATTTAGAGATCCAATAGAGAATAATTTAAACGTGATTTTGAGAGTATACATCTTACAACCTAGACAACACATGATTCTCATAATTCTACTCTTGTCAATGCAAAGGATGGAGAGACTCCTAGTTGTATATTGGTATACAATGTTGTGGTTAGAAAGATATTATATGAGGAAAAATATTTTAAAGGAGGGATGGTTAACATTTATCAAAAAACACAAGCATTAATTAATTATCTTATAGATACATTTTCAAATGAAGGAGATTGGGTTTTGGATTTGTTCTTGGGTTTAGGTAAGAATTGAGATCTAATATTTATGAAATCATACTTCAATCTTATATTATTTTTAATTTATGTCTTTTTATAGTATCTAACTTCATTATTTATTTTTTATTTGGTGATTAGGTATAACATTAGCATGTTGCTTACAGAAAGGAAGGAATTGCATAGCCATTGAAAGTGACCCAATGTAATGTAGTTGTATTCAACAAAGAATTAATGTTATTCCATCTCTTCCAAATAAAATGCAAGAAGTTGGATTGAGGAAAGGGGATTTTAGCGAATCAAAGGTGGAAAAATTTTCAAAGGAACCTCAAGTACCATTATTGGATGAATGATCGAAAAGGATTACTTTGGAGAACTTGTGGATATCAAATAGCCAATGGAAGAACACAATGACACAATGGAAGCAAAAACTGATGTCGAAGAAGATTATAATGTGTCTATTGAGAGTGAGGAATTTGGGATATATGATATTGTTGATTAGTTTTAATATTCCCTTGAAGACGATGCTCAATTTTGTAAATTTTTTTTGAGCTATAATTGTAATTTTTTTACTTTCGGATTTAAAATAAGAATAAAAATGTATCTATTGTTGTTTTGTGATGATTATTTTTATTGTTTTCTTTTTCATTTTATTTGTATGTGAATCATTATACATTGGAAAATTTTATTAAATGTTGTCATTTTTTACTTCAAATGTATAAAAATATGAAAGAAAACGATTTTTTTTATAACATTTTGAATTTTTTTTGTTCAATTATGTCCATAAAAATGCTTTATTTGACATGTTATTTTAAGGAATATGTACCAAAATATATAGTTTTTTTTATTATATATGACTATAAAATGTGTATTTTTTGCTAAATATTAAAAAATAGTGTTATTTAACTACAATTTTTTTTGATGTATTGAAGTAAAGGTAAACAATGTGTTAAAAATGATGTTTTCCACTATATTTAAAAAGTATGGAACAATAAATTAATTGAGGCAAAATTATATGAAAAAAATTAACTTAAAAAAAGCAAGTGGTAAAAAATATTTTTAATATTGAAAGAAGCATGAAAAAATGACTAAAAACGTCATTGAATAAAAAAAAATTAAAAATTTTGAAAATAGATGAAAAATAAGAATTTAAAAAAACAATGTGGAAATATTGTGGATCAGAAAATTTGAAATATCGAAAAACCACCTAAAAATGAGAACTTTGTGGAGTTCTCATTAAGTTGGTAACTATGTTTTCCATGACGATGCAACCATAAGAAACCCAATAGTTCCATGACCGTTGAGTACTCACACAATGAAAACACTCAACACTATGAGAACCTCTCAGAGTAAGACGCAGAGCAGAGAAACAAAACCATGAAGTGTGAAATGAGCCAAACCCGGGAAAGGTCAGAATGGTTATGGATTCAACCCAATACCGTAACACTTGGAACAAAAAAGACCCTACGTGTGTACAACCTCAGGAAAAACACCAAGGAAATCTCGTCTTGAGATGGTAACTATAGGTGGTTCACGAAAAATTGCAAGACATGCTGGCTAAAGGAAGAGAAGTTGGTGGAAAATGCAATAAAGGATGGTACCCATATGGGTTTAATAACCTCATAGAATGTTATAACAACTCATTGTGTGCCAAATTTTATCCATTGCATGATATGATAGAGTTAGTATTAATGCATATCAAATCCCATACTAATGTTTTTTATTAAGAGCTAGCGTCCAAATAAACCAAAAATGAATACATATGAAAAGTAATGTGTAACAGGAAAACGATATACCTTGGGGTGAAAATTTATATGAGGATGATTAACAAGGATCACATAATATAAAATTCAAACACTATGATAACAAGGAGCTTGTATCAAATATCGGTGTTAACTATAGGAGGGTTTGAGAATTAAATAATCATGTTAGACCTACAGAAATAATCATGTTATTCCTCAAGTCAAAATATGAATAACCTCATAATATGGAAACTTATCATATATGTATATAGGTTATCAAATTAGTAATTCTTATGGAATAGGACTTAGGATAACCTCAAAAAATATTGTTAAGTATGGAGTTTCTCGACTCGCAATTAGTATAAAACAAATATAACTTAGGTGGCGAGAAGTTATGGAGGAACTTAAGTAAAATAGATTGTTATGGTTGAATAAATGATATAATAATTTTTTTTTTTTTTAATTTCGGAATTTTAGGTCTTTGACAAGGAGAAATATACATACCTCATCACAATGTAGCATAAGGAAAGAATACACTCACTACATGATGGACTTGTGTTATAGAATATAGAGGTAACTAGAAATTTCTTTTGCATCAAAGCATATATAGAAAAATGGATAAACACATTCTTATCATTTAACTCGTGGTAATATGTTTGCAGGTATTTAATCCATTGGAAACGTTCAATTGTGAAGAACTAAGATAAATTAGGTTTAGTTAATTTACATTATCAATCATTTAGTATGTTATTATTTTTTTTCCATGCTAATATCAGGCAAGTAACATTTTATTTGATCACAAGGAAATGAAACCGTGGATACTCTGGTGTGAATATATATTTTTTAATGCAAGGAAAAATGTTCTTTATTTTTTTTTTACTTTTCCATTTATAGCATCAAATATACAGTTACTAATTGTAGTGTCACCAAGGGTGCTTTCCTTGTTTCCACCACTAGACAGGTTGGGCTTCTTGATGGGGGTGGGTTGAAAATGTCCCATTGAGTACAATACTTTCATATTTTAATGGGGACTAGGAATTGAAATGGTCTGAACTTGGATATATCATTGAATTTCCTTGGGGGATAAGTAATATCTCAGGCAAGTTTGAATGGTTTTGAATTCTTGTTGTTTTGTGGGGTCCCAACCAGTGCACTAGTTATACTAAAACTTGTAATCCCAAAAAGTAGTCATAAAATGCATCTTGTTTGTTATTTATTTGTATGAACTAATTGAAAATAATTATGAATTCCTTGACATAATTCCCTAGCCAAAAATCATCTCAGGAACAACACTACCTACATAAAACTCAAAAATTATTAATGGCCTTTATTTTATTTTATTTTCAAAGGAAATGGGACAATATATATTAAAATATTTCCATGAATGACAGTGATATAGGTACATACAAAAATTCAAAAAACAGCACTTGCTTGGTAGAAAAAACAAGCTTTAAGCATGTTGATTTATGCTCATAGTTGTTTTTTTCCAATATCTTCTAGAAAATTCCATATTGATTTCCAGGATAAGTCCTAAAATAGATGCCTAGTACTAGTATGAAAAAACTAGTATGCCTACTAGATGACTGCCACGTATCTCGGTCTCAGGATGTTAGGATTCCACGCCCTTTTCAACAACCCAAAAATCATGAGATTCACAATAATCTAGACCATTGATCTCGTTGGTGATCACTAGTCATGGACTCTTCATATATGATATAATTTGACAATAGATCATTGTCGATACTTTCAATGATCGATGGTCGATCATCATTCAACCTACAACAAATACTATCACCTACACAAATTCAACATATACATGGACTTATTTGTTAATACCAATATCTAGGTCCTTAGGATGACTGATTTCGATCCTATGACCTATGGTTTCTTTTTCCCATGAAAATAGACTCAATAAATCGCTACAATATCAACTACCATCATACATACCCTGGTTCATTTTGAAGCCAACATTATTAGAATCCCTTTAATTTCATCCTCTTGTGAAGTTCATAGAAAATTCACCATTAACATGTCTCTATATTTCAGAACCATTGCAAGCTCCTTTTACTCACACGAACAACACCAAGGACCAAAGGCTTAAGTGCATAGGTTTGAATCATGGCTAGGATATTGAGGTGGCGGGTATCTTTGTGAATAATATCACACCATGTTTCCTCTCTTCAACCCACATGACTATAACATGGGTTGAGGCCTGTGTCTTAATTGGTGCATTACTCTGTGGTGTGCGTTGATCATATGCCATTGATATACTGCATAAACCAACAATACATCTATGTAACCCTACAAATGGACGAATAATGGTTTATAAAACCATTGTATGGAGGACCAACATTCCACAAGTCTCAACTACATGTTCAAGGGTGGTTTGAATAAACCATTGCACAAATGATCTCCTCTGTCTTAAATCCCAAGCGCTTTATCAATGCACGTTCAATGAAAACCCTTGATCTCCTCTCCTGATAGATAGTTGGATCTAAATGATCCATGATATCATTGAATCTCGTATCACCGTTGATCTTTATAGTGATCAATGATGGTTCTTCCACTTCTAGTTCTAGTTTTGACCATAAGAATATTGAGCTAGATCCACAATCATGATGTGGCATAGATTAATATGACGATCCATATTATTCCACATTCAACACCTCCATTGTTTCTCTCTTAATGTCGTTGATATGTACTCCTATACTAGATGACTATCTCATATCTCAGTCTTGGGATGTCGGGATTACACTCCCTTCTCAACAACCTAAAACTCTCAAGATTCACAATAGTGTAGACCGTTGATCCCACTGGTGATCAACAGTCATGACCTCTTCCTATATGAAATCATTTGGCAATAGATCTTCATTGATCCTTTCAGTGATTGTTAGTTGATTGTCATTCGACCTGCAACAAATAATCTCACTTACCGCACCCAACGATGTTTCCTCTACCACGTCATGGCCTATATTTTCCATATATATATATTTAAATTTTATACAATATCCATCGAAATTTCGACGACATTGTCATTTCTCTTTATATGATGGTTCAAATTTACTCGAAGGAATGGTCGTTGTTCTTTCGATGAAGGGTCTTTTTTCTATCGACGAATGATTATGATTTAGTCATTGCTCTTTTGATGAATTTTCAGGATTAGTCATTTTTATTTTGACGAAGATTTCAACAGTGAGTCATGGATCTTTCAATGAACGTTTGGGTTTAGTCATTTTTTCATTCAAAGAATGGTGGTTTATCCTTCGATGAATGTTCATGGTTTATTTGTTTCTATTGCAATGAATAGTTCAGAGAATACTCATTTCTATTTCAATGAATTTTCATGGTTTAGTCATTGCGCTTGCATCAAATAGTTCGATGAATGGTCATTGCTCTTGGAATAAATGTTCATGGTTTAGTTGTTTTTCTTTCAATGCATAGTTCGAAAAATGATTGTTTCTCTTTCAATGAATTTTCATGGTTTAGTCATTTATCATTCAATGAACATTTCGATGAAGAGTCATTTCTCTTACAATGAGAAATTTTTTGAAGCAACGAGAGAACCTATGTTGTTGCAGTTCCTACCTTCCTATGATGACAAAAATGGGTTTAAGTTGCCGTTCGACGACCGATGAGAGACCGACGAATATTTCATAGGACGCCCGACTAACTATTTCATTAGAAGTGGAGTCAATCTAGTTATTAAATCATGTTCATCAAAAGATCAACAGGATTATAACGACAATAAATCGAGTTCAGAATTTTGTTGGAAGAACAACGTGTTTATGATGTAAAGTTTTCGATAAAGTGTCAGAAAAGTGGCCCAATGTAAGAGTGATTGCATTTTTGTTGTACGAATCTATTTTTTGGCATTTTCTAGGTGTCAAGGAGTAATTTTCAATTTTTTGAGGGAAAAGGCCAATCTACATTTTTGGAGGTTGATCCATCTGTGTGAGGGTTCAATTTGCATCTTTGGGAGGTTGATCTATTTTATTGAGGGATTATTTTCCTATTGAAAGAATAAGTTTACTTGCATTTCAGGTATTGAAGGATCATTCACCATCTGAGAGGCCAATTTATTTGTTTGAGGGAATATTACCATGGATAAGAGAGTTTTACCAAGCGCTTTCACTCACTGTGTGTATGACCATGCCCGCATGATTGTGATTCATATTCCTCATGCACCGTGCATGCATGTTTTCACTTATGGGATCTATTTTCCTGCATTGTGTATGAATGCCTCTCTAATTCATATTGCAAATATGATTTTACTGTAGCATGCCACATGGCCTCAACCACATAGGGTTATTTACCATTTTTTTTATGGAAGAGTGAACCTTATGCCATGTTCTTGGACAATGATCTCATTACATATTTTGTCTATCTCTTTATCTAGTGTTGAGTTCATCCTTAGTATTAGAACAATTCCTTGATGATTCAATAGCTTCATCCATTTTTTTCAATGTCTCGACCATTTTAGAATGGTCAGAGGGTTTATCTCTATTGAAAGGCCAAACAAGGCTATTTTTATTTGATCAAAGGGTTGTTTTGATTGTTGTGGAGGGTGCTTTTCCTGTTAGAAGGTCATTTTATCATATCTAGGGTAATTTCCATAGTGCTTTTTTGACATGTGGAAGACCATCGAGAGGGTAATTTCTTCCAGTATTCATTAGAGGTAAACACATTCATATTTTTCATCTATTATTAGTTTCTTTTATTTTTACATTAGATTATTGTTTCTTAGTTTTTCTAATAATATGTGCATAGGTTGTTTCTTGTACCAAATATGTTTTTTCTAACCTACTTGTGTGGAAGATATTTTTGACAATTTTAAGTGCATGTATCTCTAGTACTTTCTCATGGTGATGGCAAGAAAACATCTAGTGCTTTAGGCTTAGTTAATTTATGCCTAGATTTTTCAAGTGATATCTTTTTTATTTTGATCATATTTTACGCTCTATATGTTGTTGCCGACCCTTGTTGTGTAAAATAAATTTCATTTTTATGGTCTTATCGTGATCATTATATTCTTTACTCTTGGAAGTTCTTATGTGCATATTAGCTCTCTATTTTCTTCACTTTATCCATAGGTTTTTTTGTCAAGATTTGTGGGATATCTTGGTTCTGCAGATTGTTCCTATCTTGAGTTTCTAAACATATTGATATTTTAATTCAACATTGATTCTTTAAAGTTGCAAGTGTCTTCTTCATGCACTTTATTAAGAATCTGATTGTAGTTGTAATGACTTCCTACATTATTCCTTTCTTCAGTTAATCCTTGATAACAACAAAGTTTGAAACTATTTACCACTTTATCCAGGATGTTTGAAGTTATAATCAAGGGGCATGTAACGTAATGAAATTCCATTTCATATCAACATATTGTAGTAATAATGCAATGTAATTAAGTGCCATATTCTACTATAAAGTCATGATGATTATCTGTGGGGCTCATTTTATTATCGATAGACCATTGGGGTCTTGTATTTGCAATGTAATGTTAAGTAGAGTTCTTTGGTTATGAAAATTTTATGTTGGAAACATTTTGATGCATAGATATGGGATTCTTGTATATGTAATTAAGACTACTACAATAGTATTGTGCCATTCATGTTGGTTGGGACAACTATTTTCTTTCCACATGTTCTGTTGTATTGACCATTTGAGGTTTGTGAACACTATTGGCGGTGTTCTGCAAGAGTTCATTTATCTATCAATTGAGTTATGGTTGTGATTCTTGTTTGATAGCCACATGTTATGTTGTATTGTCCATTTAAGGTTTTTGTACACTATCGTGATTTTATGCAAGAGTTCATCGTACAACTTGGTTCAGGTGCAATTTCATAATTCAATGAGGAAAATTTGTTATCTTCATCAAATCCATGACATGAAGTGTGTTATTATTTGTATATTATGGGAAATTATGAAATTTTTCATCAAGGGGGATTGTTGATGTAATTCCATCTTCCTCCATAAGTGTTCCTTCTCCCTAGTATTCAATAATGGGGAATGTTGGAATGTGTTAGTTTGGAAGGTATTGTATTTCTTATTCTTGTAGGGAATGTTGGAAGGTATAGTAATGCCATATTCCTACATAAGTGTTCCTTATCCCTTGTCATCATTAATGGGGAGTGTTGGAGTATGTAATGATGAATTGTTTGGTATTGGTGGAATGTATTAATTTTGAAGGTAGTAATGTCTACTCTTATGTAAAATATTTATCGCACAAGCATCTTGAAGTAATACACTATTGTTACCATTCATTATATAAAGAGGTGAAACTACATTTATCCGACATGTATTTTGGGATGTAATTCCTCCATACATCTTGGTATATAATAGAGGTAATAGATACCCATGAGGTACATTGAAGTGAAGTATCACATAGTGATCATATACATTGGAATGATGTGAATATGGATTGTGATGTGTGGGAGATGAAGTGTATGATTGGATATTTATGAAGAATCAAGAAGACGGTGCCTTCTTGTATATGTTTCCCCATTTTGTGGTTTTACAACATATATTTGGTGTTCTCTCATTTTTATCTTGTGTCTTTCTTATTTTGATTATATGTTGTTGTAAGGTTATGTTGTTTAATATTGTTGTATGTTTATTCATGTCTCAATATTATAACATGGTATGTTATTATATTGATACACATGATTATATATACAATAATATTAAACAATAGAACCTTACTGGTCTAGCCTCCTATCCATACAAAAAGATATAATCAAAATAAGAAACATATAAGAGAAAAAGGAGAGTACACCAGATATACATGGTAAAACCCAAAAATGGGGAAACATCCACGAGAAGTACGTATTGGGGGGGTTTGGGGTCTCAAGGGGTTTATAACTTTTAGGGGGTATAGAAAGGGTTATCTAGTAAAAATAGGGGCTTATTTTATTGGAAATATGTATTGGGAGTGGGGTTCAACAAAAGTATTTTGGGAGATATTTATCAATATATAATGAACTTAGGGGTATTCTTTAATATACCATGAATAAAGGCACTATGTCATAGTTTCAATGAGTGAAGACCCCGTGATGAGAAGGTATTGTCTTATTTACTCTTCATAAATACCCAATATTACACTTGAGCTCCCACACATCTCACTCCATATTCACATCATTCCAATGTATATGATGATTATGTGATCCTTCATTTCAATGTATCTCATGGGTCTCTCTTACCTCTATTAAATACCAAGAGGTATGGAGGATCTACATCCCAAAACACATGTGGGATAAATGTAATTTCACCTTTTTATATAATGAATGGTAACAAGAGTATATTACTTAAAGATGCATCTGGGATAAATATTTTACATAACAATGGACATTATTACCTTCCAAATTAAAACATTCCAAGAATACCACACAAGTCATCATTACATATTCCAATTTCCAACAACATGTGCAAGGAATGATATTTTCATTCCCTTTAGTATGAGTAATAGTTGGAATTGTGATTACATTTTTAGAGTAATATAACAATGAAATACCTTCATGGGATGATTACAAATGTTGCAATGAGATGACAATGTTCATGAATACTGACAATTGTTTGGATAAATGAAAGTTGATAAAAATTGTAGGAAAAATGTTATTGGCTATGGCAATGTTATAATCCCATAAGGAAGACCGATGTGTGATACTCCAAGAGCCAAAAATTCTGTGAATAAATCTCATGCTTGGGAAACTTGATTTCCTATATGAAACAAATTTGGATTAACAAATAAATTCCTATGTTGATATTTCATGATGATTGTATATGTGTGATATAGATAAGATGACGACTATTGAAGTTGGAAAGATCGGGAAGAAGTATACCGTTAGGAAACTGAAAGCCTATGATTACCATCGGTTATGGACATATAGTGAATTTATGGTAGTGAGTTGGTGCTCCCATTTTGAAAGAACACCTTGGAAAATGATGGATCACTTGAGGGATTGTGTAGCAAAGAAGGGGATGCATGAGCTTGGAGGGTGAGGATGGAAAGGGAGACAAAATTTAGTAATTCATGAGGTATGGTGGTTAGAATAG